>JAVSCE010013410.1:0-37472 GCA_032199065.1 Smutsia gigantea
AAACACAGTCTGATGTTTCTTTCTTTCTCTCCCTTCTTATTCCTCCTCCTCCATTCTTTCTATAATAGGTGTTTTATTCTTTGCCTTTAGTTGGTATTTGGATGGTCTGCTTTGTTTGCTATGATTTTTTTTTTCTCTGGTGACATCTTTAGCCTTAGGTGTGCTTCCATCTAGAGCAGTCCATTTAAGATATCCTGTAGTGGTGGTTTATGAGAGGCAAACTCTCTCAACTTTCGTTTATCTGAAATTGTTTAATCCCTCCATCATATTTAAATGATAATCGTGCTGGATACAATATTCTTGGTTCAAGGCCCTTCTGTTTCATTACGTTAAATATATCATGCCATTCTCTTCTGGCCTGTAAGGTTTCTGTTGAGAAGTCTGATGATAGTCTGATGGGTTTTCCTTTGTAGGTGATCTTTTTTCTCTCTCTAGCTGCCTTTAATATCCTGTCTTTATCTTTGATCTTTGCCATCTTAATTATTATGTGTCTTGGTGTTGTCTTCCTTGGGTCCCTTGTGTTGGGAGATCTATGAGCTTCGGTGGACTGCGAGACTACTTCCTTCCCCAGCGAGGAAAGTTTTCAGCAATTATTTCTTCAAAGACACTTTCTATCCCTTTTTCTCTCTCTTCTTCCTCAGGTACTCCTATAATGCGAATATTGTTCCGTTTGGATTGGTCACACAGTTCTCTTAATATTCTTTCATTCCTAGAAATCCTTTTATCTCTCTCTGCCTCAGCTGCTCTGTACTCCTGTTCTGTGTTTTCTATTCCATTAACAGTCTCTCGCATCTCATCCATTCTGCTGTTAAGCCCGTCGATCGCTTGTCTGATTTCTGTATTGTCTTTCCTCAGTTCCCTCACTTCCTCCCTCAGCTCTTGCACATTTCTCTGTAGGTCCATCAGCATGCTTACGACTTTTATTCTGAATTCTTTTTCAGGGAGGTTGTGCATTTCCATCCCTTCAGAGTCCCTCTCTGGGGTTGTCTGGTTGATTTTGGTCTGAACCATATTCCTCTGTCTTTTCATGGCTATATAATTGGTCACTGATAGTTGCCACGTATGTCAGCTGGGCTCTTTAAGACTTTAAAAAGAGAAGAAAAAAAAAGAGAAAGAAAGAAAGAAAAAAAGAAAAAACAAAAACAAAACAAAACAAAACAAAATGCCCACCGGACGTAGATTCTGTGGGAATGCTCTAGCTGGCGCTATTGCCCCACTATTCCACAGCTGTGACTGCGCCACTCCGCAGGGCCCTTTATCGCTCTGGCAGGGGTGGGAACGAATAGGAGGCTGTTGATCTCAGTGAGAAGTGTCAAGTATGGCTACGCTTCCTCAGTCGCCAGCTAAGGCGTCTGAAACTCCCCAGGACTCCCAGCCTGCTGGGCTGAGTGTGCTGGGGCGATCTGGCTCCTCCGCTGGGCTCCTGTCTCTTTAAGACCGCTGAAGAAAGCACGCGCTTTTTTTTTCCTTCCCGGGAGCCGGCTGCAAGCACCCTGGTGCGTTCCCTGCTCAGATCCTGCCCCTCTGTCTCTCCAATCTCCGCTGCACTGCGCAATGTGGGTCAGCGCTCCCCGCGCAGATCACCGGGGCTGGCTACTTCGCGGGGTGCGCTTCCACTCCCTCCCGGCTCTGAATCCTCTCCTCCCGCCGGTGCGCTGGGGTGGGGGACGGCTCGGGTCCCGCCAGGTCGCGGCTCCGTATCTTACCCGCCTCTTGGGGTGCCGAGTCCTCTTGGGTGCAGCTGCACACTGTGCGCTTTCCTGTGTATTCTCGTCTCTCTTTTAGGAATAGATGTATTTTCTGTGTTTTCGTAGATAAATATAGTGTTGGGAGGAGATTTCTGCCGCCCTGCTCACACCGCCATCTTCCCGGAAGTCCGAATCTGTAATTATCTCATTAAAATTTTCATTAAAAAAAACTGTCAACTAGTTCGTGGTTCCCAAAGCCAGTAGGTTGACTCAGCTATAGCACAGTAATAGGTTTGCTTGATAAAAATGCAGGGGCTCAGGCCCTGAACAGGCGTTCTTCTGAACAGAATATCTAAGGGCATCTGTCTGGCTGCTGCCTGGGAATCTGTCCTTTAACCAGCTCCTCAGGGAATCCAGATGCAGCCGGAATTTGAGAGCTGCTGCAGCAGTTTAATCTGCAGATGGAAGGTTGAAAAGGTACCTTTCCTGCTGTGCCCATTTTTATTTAATGGACAAAGGAGAAAGGGTGGCTTCTGAGTGGGGCATTTTGTAGTACAGGAAGATGGTGATCCAGTGGGTTGTAGTTTATTGGTTGGAATAGATGCTTAAAAAGTGATCTCTTCAGCTGCTTCCTCTTGTGCTTAGCTCCTTAAACCTTTGAGTCCTATCAACTGGGATTTTTGAGTAGCTTAAAACTAAAAAAACTGAAGTAAAGCAGATTCTTAAGACAACTTGTGTTGCACTGTTATTACTGTGACTTGATGTTTGAGGATAGTATGAAAGTGTAGGGTGTATTTCCCATGGAGTCCAGTTAGCTCTGTATGGGGTGGGGGGGTCACAAGGTCTCATTTGAGGATCTGTATCTGTCTTGTGTCTGAATGACAGTTTTTCAGCAGTGTCACCATTGTATATGAAGGACTATATATATACATAACTTGTCATTGTCGTTGTCTTTTTACACTGTGAGAGCAGAAATTGGTACCCTAGGGCAAGTATCTGCAAACCTGCCTGCAGCATGTTTTTGTCCAGCCCATGAGTTAAGAAAGGTTTTACTACATTTTTAATGGCTTTTAAGAAATCAAAAGAGTATTATTTTGTGACACAAAAATGCTATGAAACTCACATTTCAATGTCTGTAAATAAAGTTTTATTGGAGCACAGCAAAGCTTATCGCTTACGCATCCCCTGTGGCTGCTTAGCTCTTGGAACAGCAGAGTTGAATTTCAGCAGTACTTGCTCACAGCATGTCAGATCCTACTACCTGCCCCTTTGCAGAAGAGGTTTGACGACCCTGCCCTGGAAACACAAGGTGAAATGTGCAAGTATTTTCTTACGTAAACTCTTTCTTTGAAAAATATAATTTAATAGCAGTTTAATAATAAAAGGACCTGAATTTGATTAGGATGCACGTATTCTGGATGTATTCAATTAGAAGTCATTAGGAACAATCCAACCCATTAATTTATCCAGTGTTAGATTTCTGTTTGTATTCTTTTTTCCCCCTCATCCTTTTTGATCATGTCAGAATTCAGATCTTTCCTTCTTCGCAAAGCTGTGGCCCCTCATTGTGTAAAAGCACACTGTCTTGGAAGTGAAGATGAATTGTAAGTTGCACCCGAACCCCTATTTAGCACTTAGAGATCTATCTATTCTGGTACTGTGGCCAGTCCATTTTCAAAAGTCCAGTTCCTTGAAATGGAAGAGAGTAGAACACAGGCATCCAAACCACTTTCTAAAATATTCAAATACATGTTCTTGTAGATAGTGACTTGATCACTCATCGTCTGGGACAGTCAGCTTCATCAGGTGTAGCTGGCACCGGAGCCCAGTGTTCGGCCATGCCATTCATCATCCAGACCAAGACATTTTTTTATCACGTTTCACATTGCACTAATGCACATCATTTTTGGTGTACCGCACTTGGACTAAGTTTGGATCTCAGACCAGGACATTTTTGAGAGCTAAGGGGGTGCTTAAAATAACTAAAATTATACCGTTTTTTAAAAATATATTTATTGACCAACAGTGTTTTTACTATTTTAGACAACCTATAAAATGGTTTATTCAAAAACAGTTTTCAAAAATTAAATGTTTCCTTAAATGTACCTATGTACATTAAAACAAAATTTTTAAATTATATTATGTCAACCTTAAAAGTAGCAGAAGCAGAATCATTATTTTTGGCATACATTTACATACTTTAGTCTGGTTATGTATTGCTGCGTAAGAAATGCCTCCAAAACTTAGTGGCTGGCAAGAACAGTTTGATTTTCTCTCATGGTCCTGTGGATGAACTGGACTCGGCTGGATGTTCTTGATTGGGGTCTCCTCAGGCAGTTGCAGTCTGATGGTAATGGGGTCACACTGAAGATGGCACCTGTTCTCATGTGCCTCTGCTGGGTGGCTGCTAGGCTGGGGGTGGCCCGGCATCCCTCTCACACGGCCTCTGCCCCCTGGCTAGCTTGGGCTTCCTCACAGAACAGCAGTCTCAGGAAGTTGGATGGTTACATGTTCTCCAGCTTCCCCAGGAAGCATGTCCAGAGGCTTAGAGCAGCCAGGCTTTTTGTGGCCCAGCCTTGAAGTCCACACCATCATATGCACTGCACTCTGCTGTGAAAGGCAAGTCCCCTGGCCGATGAGAGCCTAGGAGGGTGGGACCAGCAGGCTGTGGATCACCTGTGGATTCTCACCTCCACACTGTTCCAGGGCTGTTTGCCTGAAGAATGCACTTTCATGGGGGTTTTTTTCTTTCATAACATTCCCTACCATCTTCACACAAGTGGCATTTATATTGAGTAAATTTGACAGTTTTGACATTAACTCTTCTCCATATATCATAGTATTCTTAACTGAGAAAATACTCTCTCAGTTCTCAATTTTCTCTTCATTTTGTAGAATATAAATATTTTGGCCCAAGTATTCCCACAGATGCTGTCCTTTTGCCTACATTCAGAATCGTTTTCTTTGACAATTTTTTTATGATTTGTTTTTATGATCTTTTGAATGCTTCATCAAACATGTGCCAAAAAAACTGTAGGCAGACCTTTTCAGTGCCATTCCATTCCAAGACAAAATGTAAATTTAACTAATTAAAAATGACAGCACCACCAAAGGATTCTTACCAAAGTAGAGGTATTCCAAAACACCATTATGGAATTTCAGAATGAAATAAACTGTTTGAGCTCTTTATTTGTTCAGTTTTTCTTTCCTCAAGAGATGAATTTCAGAGTATTCTTGGTTACATGCTTTATTTTCAGTGATTGCAGTTTCTTAAATATTTAAAAAGCTGCAGAGTTTATTGTGCTCTTTTAAAAAGGAATTCTGCAAAGGCTCAGATAGTCCTAGTACACAATTTTTAATGCCATGCTGCAGGTTTTTTTGTACTCAGAATCAGCCTCACAAAAATTTATTCTGTTACTCTGTGGCTATCCAAAAATATTTGTATGTTTGGATAACTTTAGCTTTATTTTCCATAGGTAGAATATCACAGCTTGTTTTGACACAGTCATGTACTTGTGTGCACTATAATTCTAAGACTTCTGCTCCATAGGTTTCTTCATTAATAAGAATGCTTTTACCATGATGCCATACTTCACCAAAATTGGTATCCGAGCATCACCACAAAACAATTTGTAGAGCTTTCTGACTGAGTTTACAGGAACATTTATAATAATGGCAGGTGATTCACCTTCAACAAACCAAACCATCATTAACATTAACTGATTTTCTGTTTGAAGTCTCTGGTTGAGACTGACATAAGCTGGCATCATTGGCAGTTGTGAGGATCTGCTAATGGGACCAGGATACAAACAGCTATTGCTGTGTCTTCACATACGCATTACTGTGCATAAAATGTAGAGTTCCTGTGGCCAGGATTCTCACCTGGCCCTGGTTGATTAGCTCACTGCACACCTGTGGGCAATACATGGCTGTTGACTCTATATAAAGAGCTCCACCCAGGGCTCTGCGCATGGCACGGTGGCACGGCTGCGAGGCTGCAGGAGAGCCGAGCAGAGGCTGGAGTGGTGGCAGCACCAAGGACAGAGGCCCAGAGGGCAGCTGTGCGGGACCACTGTACAGAGAGGCCCAGAGGACAGCTGTGTGGGACTGTGCAGAGGCCCAGAGGACAGCTGTGTGGGACGGCTGTGCAGGCAGAGAGGCCCAGAAGACAGCTGTGTGGGACTGTGCAGAGAGGCCCAGAGGACAGCTGTGCAGAGGGGCCCAGAGGCAGAGACCGGCTTGCTGCATGCAGACTCACTCTGAGTGGACGGGATTTTAGTGACTGACCTGCCACCATGGAAATAAAGTTGGGTATAACCCTTTCACCCCAAGAACGTTTTGCTGTCAATTTCTTTGGTCATATTTAATCCATAGCAAACTTGCCTGGGGCTGAAACCCATTGGCAAGACAATTACAAATGTGAGAATGGAAAGCCAATGAATAACATAGAAGAATTACTATGTGATCTCCATGAAGTCATTTTTCACAGGTATGTGTAAATACACCTGCCACAGCCTCACCTTCAGGCACAGTCTTCTTTAAAGACTGACTTGCTATTAAAGATGACGCTGCCAGTGGTTAGCAGGTTGGAGACTTTTGACTTCATAGTGTTGGAGTTAGCCTATTAGAAGTCAGTGTCAAAGAACATTTGATACAGGTTACAAACTGATCAACCTGAGAAAACAGAAACTTAGTACTTAATTTTTTTTCCTTAAACATATACAATATTTAATCTCATGGTTGCCTGAAAAGTTTATCAAAACAGAAGCATTATCCACCCCACCCCCCAAAAAGACCCTGCAGATTTATGTCAGGAAATGCCAGATTCAGCCCCCTGCCTGTTTTTGTGTGACCTGTTTTTAAATGGTCAAAAATAAATGTTTTGAGATAGGAAAAATTACATGAAATTCAGGTTTCAGGTTCAAAGAACAAAGTCTTCTTGGAACACAGGGCCAGCCCTTTGCTGGACAGTGTGGCCACTTTCCACGAAAACAGCAGAGTTGAATTGCAACCTCAAAGACTGGCCCAAAATGCCTAAAAGATTTACCATGGCCCTTCACAGAAAAGGTGTGCCAGCTCCTGATGTATGCCTGCCGGTAGATGAGAAAAAACTGCTGTGGCGAGAGTGGTCAGACTACTCTCTGATGCCTTCTGCGGAACTGGCCCACCTGTTTCCCACGTGTGTTCACAGACACCTAGAGTTGCCTACGGACAGGGCTGTCCACTGGCTTGCCAGCTTCATGTATGTCACAGGCCGTGGCACCGGCCACCTGCCTGATGCGCCAGATGGGCAGTAGCATCTAACACTTCTACCACCAGCTGAGATCGGAAGGATCTAGCTGCACCGAGCCACATCAGCGATCTCCTGCGTGCAGGTGCTACAATGCTCACATTTCACCTGGAAAGAGGTGGAGAAGAGTGCTGCATGTCCTTGGCCTTGAGAGTCACCGTGCAACCCACACACCACTAGGTGAGACGGTGGCAGATGCTAGAAGTACAGAGGGAAGGCCTATCCACCAAACCTGCTCTGCCTTCTTAGTTCAAGGCAAACTATTGATGAGGGTAATATTTTTAATTATTTAAATATTTTAAAATTTGAAATATTTAATCAAAGTAGAGAATACTTTGATTTGAAGTGAAAATCTGGGATGATTGCTAAACCGACCAAACCTACAGGATCTGACTGGTATCAGCCTGGACAAACCCCACTGTAACGCTGCACACGACCACCCAGACACGACACCCTCCCCGCAGAGTCCCTCATCTGCCTCCCCTTCCCCGGCCCAGCAGACCCCTCACTCCTCCACTAGGGACTCACAGGCTCATCCCTCATTCCCCTCACCCACCTTTGTTCACGTCCCCCCAAGCTACTTCTGGGGTGATAGAAATGTTCTGTACATAATTAGGGAGGTGGCCACTCAAGTGTACACATCTGCCAGACTCACTGAATTGTAAAATTAAGTGGGTACAGTTTATATTATTACATGTAAATTAAGCCTCAATAATGTTTTTAAAAATGGGCTGTAGGGAATTTAATAAAAAGATGTGTGTGGTCAGGTTTTTATATGTTGGGTTAAAATTTTTGTTTGAAGAGTCTTAAGACAAAAAATAACCATTGATTTTCTAAGTAAGAAGCATTTTTATCAGCAAAATTTTAGCTTAGTATTTCGAGAATATGATGTTTCTCATAACTTGATTCTCAATTTTAGAAGACAAAATAATTGTTACATCTCCCATTCCTTCGTGTTTGTTTGCACATCTTTATATTTAAAGGTATTTTTATGTTTTAAAGAGTTTAAGGTAGTTTTGTGATGGCAAAGTGCTTACTCCATGTAGCTACTGTTTAGATTGTTTTCTGCATTCATGGTTAAGTCCAGAGATGATCTAGTTAGAGCCATGAAATGGGTCCTGTTCTGGCTCTAAAAATCAAATTAGGTAGGTCCTTTTTTCCCTAACACTCATCTTTGGCATGCCATTCACCCCCAGACATGACTGCTTTCCTAACCCCGGACGCTGGCGGTTCTGCGCTGTTGGGTCGGCACTGTGACGTGCACACTCTGTGGGCCTCGTGGTGGAGACCTGCCCACGCCCAGCGGACCGCGCAGCCTGAGACTGAAGGGTGGTGTTGTCTTTCATCGCACAAATACCGCCCCTGGAGCTTGACTGCTTGTTTTTCTGCCCCAGGGGACCATCAGCGTGGGCATCGATGCCACTGACCTTTTTGATCGCTATGAGGAGGAGTACGAAGATGTGTCCGGAAGTGGTTTTCCGCAGATTGAAATTAACAAAATGCACATATCCCAGTCCATTGAGGTGAAGCTCCCCCTCGTGCGGTCTGGGCTCGGGTTAATGAGGCGGCACATTCTGCAGCTGGGATGAGTCTGCTTGGGGTTTTTCTCATCTTTGTTTATGAAAGGATACAATTAGCCATTTAAGAAAAAGAGCTCCAGGCACACCCTTGCTTGTTACTGCTTTGCTGACACGTGAAGCAGCACGAGAGCTGGGGGCCTTTAGCTTCTCGGGGCTCCCAGTCAGGAAGTGGTAATGATCCGGGAGAAGTGGAAGCCAAGGTCATGTGACGTCAGGAGAGACAGCAGACCTCCATAGGTAATTCCACAAACTGGTCTTTGTTTCAAGGCACACACTATTGTGTGCTGAGAATACAATATTCATCTGAGCCCTCGAGTCACTAAAATGTTGTCCTTATGCCCTGTTTGGTTGTGGCAATGTCAGACTATTCTACTGAGGGCTGTAGTAGGTCTCTGCCTCTTCAACTCATTTATTTATTCTCAAGTACATCAACGTGGAACATGAAGTTCTAACTCAGTGAAATGCACCTCCATGGCCCCTTGGAGCTTCCAGAGTCAATATGGCTCCGGAAAGGTCTTCAGTCCCTTCCTTATCACTGGTGGCAAGCAAAGACTGTCGCACAGTGGGACCGCACACAGTGAAGTCATGGTGCAGTCCAGGGTTGTTGGTGCACTGAGAATCAGCATTAGCCCTGTGTGTCCTGTTTTGTTTTTGTTTTTGTTTTTAATTGACCCATTAAAATTTTGCAAAACATTACCTTGGTGGCCACATGCAGTTCACATGACAAACTGAGGGAGAAGTGAAGCAGCCGGGTTATCTGCACCCACACTTGAACTGTGGGATCTCCTGTGGCCACGATCGCGCCCCAACCGTGTGCTCATGGGGCTGCCCTCCGTGGTGCTTCCTTTTGCTTTGAGTCATTTATTACCAGCAGATATAATTTCCCAGGCACCCTTGACAGCTACAGACACGGCCATCCTCTCTGGAAGCCTCTCAACCCAGAATGGGAATGGAGGGGGTTCCATTAACTTCGCCCTCAGACGAGTCACTTCTGCAAAGGGATGGGGAGAGGTAAGAATGTTGGCTGGTGGGATGTCCACTGCAAAGCCTTATTTCTGAATATTTACACTCCAAAAGCTAACCCTCAAAATGACCTAGATTGGCCAGATCATTGTGTAATGGTACCAGATGCCACTGCCATAAGTTGACTGTTCTCAAGAGAAAAATGTCTCATATCTGAGAAGGAATCCTCTCAGTATGCCAGACAGCTCCAAGTTGGGATGGAACAGCAGGCTTTCCCTTGGGATGCCAGCTTCCAGAATTCCAAAGTCTAGAAACTCAGAATCTTTGTTCCTTTTAAGCAAAAGAGCCTGTAGGCTGTCCCTTTTCCTGCACAATTCAGGAATGAGTGACTTTCTCAGTGCTCAGGTCCACTGATTAGTGGTCATTTAACGGCTAGTTCTGCTGTGCAAATTTAGCTGCATCAAATTAACATTGAAGAGTTGCCTCGAAAGTCACCCAGACTAGTAAATGAGTCAGCTGGAGCCAGTGGACTTCCAGGGCTGCAAGCTTGGAACTGCTGATGGTTTTAACTGCAGACCCCTGAGAACCACCTCCAGTCACCTGTGAGCCCTGCAGACGGTGAAGCAGAGCAGAATGAAAATGCAGAGGAATCGGCACTGCAGGGGCTGGGGGCGCTCTTCAGATGGCTGCGTGCAGGGTGGGCGCAGGAGCCAGTTTCTCCTCTGACTTGAGCTGAGGAGCAGCGGGGCAAGCACTGTTGTCTTTAGAGGGGCTCCTTCCTGAAACATGCCTCTGACCACTGCCCCTTTGATCTGTGGAAACAGTCTCTCCTTCTGGCAAAGGCTAAGATGGGAGGCTAAGAATTGTCCAGCCCAACTTCCAGAGGCCTAGCAGAGCCACTGGCACTAAGCTAAACAGAGGCATTAGAACTGAGCTGCTTACCTGAGACCTGGGTCACCGCTTGTGGTTAATACTGTTTCTCTTTCTTTTTTGAACAGTTAGAATTTGGAGCTGGGGATCTGCAGGGACCTTTATTTGGTCTAAAGCTGTTCCGTAATCTCACACCAAGATGGTAAATATAAAAAGATAAACCTCTTTGATGGTCTTTGTAGACTTAGGAGACCAGACCCTTCTTTTTATCAAGGTCACCTTGAGTTACCTTGTGTGTCCTGCAAGGTCACTGAGGGCAGACCCTGCAGTGGTGACATGGAGCCTAGGCTGTGTGCATGTTGCAGAACAGAGGGCACTGGATTGGGCAAGTGTGGAGTGGGGGAATCTGCTCGTTATCCCAGCCCCAGGCTAGGCTTCCGCTCAATGGTCCATTTCGTCCTTTGTGGGGCCAAGGCTCCTGCCCCACCTGGTCACTGTGGGTAGTGAGAACCATGAGAGACAGAGGCCCGAGAGGCTCAAAAGCACCCTCACAGGGAAGTTAGTTGGTGGTCTGAAATGTTTATGAACTTGTGGATCATTCTTTGTCCCAGAGAATGTGTTTTAAGTTCTATAAAAGGCTTTGTTAAGCAGCTAGTCCCTTGTGAGATTGCCTGGTTTGCAGCTGGGTTTATATCTGCTAGAGCTTCACCGCCCACCAGCGTCTGCCCACCTTCCTCTTTGCTGGTGCAATGATGTCACAGCCCTAGAACTGTCCATCTAGAGCAACAAAGGTTCCTTATTTCCTGTTTGGAGGGGGGGACCTTTGTGACCTCAGATAAAACAGTTGGGTAGGAGGAGAAACAGTTCCCCTCAGGGGTAAAATATAGCTAAAGGAGTCCTGCAATAGAGCATAATTTTGAAAAGAAAGGTATTTCACTTCCAGTTAAATGTGTATCTATATGCCTGCCAGGTTCTGCAGGGCCAAATCAGGCCCTGCCCTCTGGTCTGATTGTACAGGCAGTTCTCAGGGCAATCATGAGAGACAGGCAGGTGAGAGACTGGGGCAGGCAGATGCTGGAGGTTGGGAAGATGAGCATAGCCTCAACAGAGGCTTTAAAGTGCACTTCCAGGAGGAGATCTCAGTGTAGAAGGGTGCTCCAGACCCCTTGAACCAGGTTGGGGATCATCCACATGCTGCTTGGAAGGCAGCTTCTCAGAGCTCTGCTCTAGGTCTTGGATCCAGTGTGTCTGGGAAGGGGACGAGGATTTGTACGTTTAACCAGAATGCTAGGTGGACAGTATATATACATGTCAGCATCGTCCTAACTTTGTCTGCTTAGGATTGTCACCTCTTTGCCAACTAGAAGCAGGGGTTCCTGCCTGTACCCCCCAGACCAGCTGTTTCGGGTCCTCTAGGGGAGGGGCCTGGGAATCCATAGTTTCATCAAGCACCCCAAGTCATGCGTTTAGGAGACGCATGAGGAAAATCTGTTGGCCATTTCATTCTGCCTGAGCCTTAAAGTGTCTGTCTGCTTAGCAGTCACCTGGACCTAGGGCTGGCTGGTCATCAGCTATTACAGATTTAAAAATTGAATTCCTTCATAGTACGCAGAGTTATCAGTTAGGACACGGGTTCATAAGCAAGGGCACCAGTGTATTGACCTCACAGTGCCCTGATCCTAGGCTCAAGTTATCTGTGAGGCCAGACTAGTGATGAGAAGGTTTGCTGGTGAGCGTGGACTCAGTCTGAAGGAAGGCCACCTGCCCTGCAGTGTCCTGGGTCTCTGGGACAGTGCCCGTCCTGCTGGTGTCTCCCACAGTCTCTGTCTATCCAGCCCATGCCAGATAAAAATGCTAAATCTTACTACTTGGAGTACATAGGGATCTCATTCTTTGTATTTTGATTCTTTTAAATATCATTGTGTAACTATCTTGAAATTCTTGGAGTTCTCATCTCCCAGTTTGTCTCCCCTGACCCCAGTGTGGCTAGAGCAGAAAAATGAAGCTGTCAACTGGTATGGCTCAAGTATGAGATAAGTGAGAGGAAAGGTTGGGTGGGGAGCCCTGTGGAAAGTAAGGAGTTAATTCTTAACTCTGGCTGTGGGAAGCCAGTGGAAGTTTGTGAGTACAGGAGCAAATATGAACAGATATCACATTTATTGTTATTTTAGTGGCAAAAATGACACTCCAGAGTTTAGTAGACAGAAAGAAACCCAGGCAATCCAGTGAATGTTGGGCTGGTGACTGAAGGCCAGCTGCTGCTCACCTTTCAACACCTTGAGTGAACGGTGACCTTTGTCACTGAAATGAAATACCCTTTCTTAACCAGAAGGTGGAGCTGACTCCTTTGGAAACAAGGAGAGGCCTTTCAGGGGGAAGGTCACTGTGCTAGCTTTTCAAGTACTTCAGTCAACAGCATGTAGTCGTGGATGTGCATCAGAAGCCCATGGCCGTCTCTGAAAAATATGCAGATGCCCGGGCCCCCACCCAAAATTCTGACATAACTTGTCTGGAGCGGGCTCTGGTTAAGGGGTTCTCAAACTTTGCTGCACATCAGCATCACCAGCAAGCTTCCAACACAGTGAGTCTCTGAATCTGAATGCCTGGTGCGGGAGTCATCCATATTTTTGGACTAGCCAGGGATTCCAGTGTGCAGCAGCTACGCCAATGGCACCCTCCCCAGGCGACCTGCAAGAACACTGGGTCTACTGGCCTAGTAGCACACACATCCGGGGGCCTCTTTGTTCATAGCCAAAATGGAGTAGGTTGGGGAAGGGGAGTGCCGCTGAGCAGGGAAGATCAACAGGAAGGTTCCCCAAGTCACCCTCAAGCGGCCTCTCCTGGAGAGGGGCAGGGTCTTGTGCTCTCCTTGCTGGGAGCTAGCCCAGGGGTCATGGGAGTGAATGAGCAGGGCCTCAGCCTGGCAGAGAGGAAGCAGAAGCAGCCAAGAACAGCAGAGAGCCAGGTGCCATCCAGGACCCTTTCTTTGTGTGTGTCCCCCCAGCTTTGTGACGACAAACTGTGCTCTGCAGTTTTCATCCCGAGGAATCCGGCCTGGCCTTACCACTGTCCTAGCCCGGAACCTGGACAAGAACACCGTGGGCTACCTGCAGTGGCGGTGGGGTATCCAGTCGGCCATGAACACTAGCATTGTCCGGGATACCAAAACCAGCCACTTCACTGTGGCCCTGCAGGTGAGGACAGAGCTCCAGGAGGACCCCCTCTTCAGTCCCCCTCGTGTGCCTCTTACAGTCTTCCCTCTGGCCGCCTGCCTGGATTGAGTACCTGTGGGGGTCCTATGGGGCAGGTCCCATTCACTCACACTCTGGAGGGTTGAAATACAGTTGTTCTCAGGCTCCCAGGGTAACTGTCTTCCAATTGCCCTAAAGCAAAATGCCTTTTTTCACATCTGGTGGGAGAAATCCACAGAATCAGAGTGGGAGAGATCCCTGGTTGGTAAAGTGACCCCAAAGCAAATTCGTGCACACAGATGCCACTGTGCCCAGGCACAGCACAGAGTGAGGGAGACCATCTCCAATGGGCAGCTGTTCCTCAGCACCTACCAACTGCTGCCGTATAAGAACACAGGCTCCGTGTTGCAGAATTTTTTATTCTTCGTGAGAAGTCAGAAAACTGGATTTTTATGAGGAATCTCCCCATGTTTAAATATTGGTAAATTTTCACACACTTCTGCAGCTGCCTGAGAGGCCTGCCCATGGTGGGTGCTCAGCAGCTGGTCCAAGGGCGATACCCACCGTACCAGGGCCAGCTCTTAGGCACGCCTTCTTTGTCCTGTCTTCTCAGCTTGGAATCCCTCACTCCTTCGCACTGATCAGCTATCAGCACAAATTCCAGGATGATGATCAGACTCGCGTGAAAGGGTCCCTTAAGTAAGTCCTGGCCCGGCCGACCTGGAAGCTTGCCTACTCCGTGTCAGCGTTTGTGATGGTGGAGACATTTCGTGCAAGAAGCTGCTTCCCTCTGGCCACCAATGTCTTTCTTGGTGACATTTGAGTGCCTCCTGTTGTGAGGCAGTGGGACTTAATACTCTGCAGCCCCAGTCTTTGAGAAACTCAGAGTCTAATAGGAAAACTGCACCACGGGTGTCCCAACTTGTTCTGTCCACTGACCGAGACTACCAGCCCTGTGGGCGACAGGGAGGGCGAGAGGGGAGGAAGTGACGGGACCCAGCTCCTGTTCTGAGTGACAGTTGCCCCTGGTAACCGGGAGGGATCCAGGAGCTGAGAAGCCTCTGCTGCTCACTGCAATCTGCTCCCTGCAGGGCAGGCTTCTTTGGGACAGTGGTGGAGTATGGAGCAGAGCGGAAAATCTCCAGGCACAGCGTTTTAGGGGCAGCGGTCAGCATTGGAGTCCCTCAGGGCGTTTCTCTCAAAGTCAAGTAAGTTGAACTGGATCTTTCTGGCCAAAAATTAGTTGGCAGCTTGCAGCTCATCTGGGCTTCACCTACATTAAGGATGAAATAGACTTTGCTTTGTAATTTTATTCTTAACTATATGGCTGCTTCTGTCTTGGGTGCGTAAGCAAGTGTTAAGGAGTCCAAAAGGCCACATTCCATTTAGTGAGGCCTGAGTCTCTCACTCAGAGAACTTCCATATGCTTAACTGGCCTGTCTTCCAGCCGCGGCTCTGCCTTCCCTGCTGGCCGGGCATCCCATTCCCTGCTTCACCATCTGCGCCTGTGGCATCAGTTTATCCCTCTGTGCCAGGCCATTCCCATCGGCACCCAGGCCCTTCCTGCCCCTGCGTATGTGGCATTCCCTCCTGCCCTTCCAGCCTCTGAGTGCTGCCTCTGGCTCACTGTAGGGCCCAGTTCTTGTCTGTCCAGACTCACTCACATGCTCTTACCCAGCCTGGTGGCTTTCAGTGCCTTACCTCCCACACTTAGAGCTCCCACGTGGCCTTCCCTGCAGATCTCCAGCTCGCAGATCCCACTTCCTTTTCCAAATCTCAGCTTGGATATCTAACAGTATTTCAACCATCATACCCCAACTCCTGATCTTTACTATTTCCTCCTCTACTTATTTTGATTTTACATTGTGCTTTTTTTTTTTAGCTTTTCATGGTCCAACCTTACATTATTAATTTGATACCTTCCTTTTCAAATATAAACATTTAAGTTATAAATTTCCCTTTAAACACTACTTTATTCCATCCCACAAATCGGTTCAAACTGTCACCTAATTTCACTTTTAAAAATGTATCGCTTAGTTTCCAAATAGTTGGGTTTTTTCAATATCTGATTATTGACTTGTAATTTCATTTTGGTCAGAGAACATATTCTGTATGATGCAGATCTTTTTAAATATATGGAGACTTTATAATCGATCTTGGCGAATGTATCCTGTGTACTTGAAAAGAATGTGCATTCTGCAATTGTTGAGTGTAGTGTGCTACAAAGTCAGTTAGGTCAAGGTGACTGGAAATATTTGTCAGAAACCGGAAGTTCTGTGGCTACTGGTATGAGGGGGTTTCTATCAGTTGCTGAGAAAGGAGTGTTAAAATCTCCAGCTGTCATTGTGGAATTCTCTATCTCTTCCCTTGTCAGTGGTGGCTTCATGTGTTTTATCTCTAACAATACTCTTTGTCATGAAGTTTGCTTTATCTGATATTAATGTAGCTCCTCCGGCCTTCTTACGCTGCTTATATAGTTCATCTTTCTCTGTCCATTGACATTTAAGCAATCTGTGCTCCTATTTAAGTGTCTCATAGACAGCATGTAGTTCAGATCTTGCTCTTCCATTCTTACAATACATTCATATAGTTTCTTGCTTTTTGATTGGAGTGTTTAGTTCACTCATATTTAATGTAGCTATCAGTACAGTTGGGTTTTTGTCCTGTTATTTATCATGTGTTTTCTATTCATTCCTTCCGACTTTTTGTTCCTCTAACCATTCTCTTCTGTCTTATATATTAATCGAATATTTTTAGCATTCCATTTTAATCTGCCTGTTGACTTTTTAGCTGTCTGCATTGTTCTTGTTGTCAGCAGTTGATCTGGAGACCACACTGCATTCTCAGCCTTTCATTGCCTACTTGGACTTAGTATCAAATTTCTTCACGTAAAACGAAGGAACCTCAGAAACTTCTTGTGCCATTTCCCCGGGCCCCACGTCCTTTGTGCTGTGATTGTTGTATATATTACATCTGCACGTGTCATAATCCCCACAGCAGTGTTGTAATTTTGGCTTTAAGTAGTCATATATATGTTAAAGAAATTAAGAAGGGAAGTTTAATGTTTACCCCACTTTTTTTTTTTAAACCATTTCGTGTTCCTTATTCCTTCCTAAAAATCTGAGTTTCCTTCTAGTACTGGTTTCTTTGGCATAAAGAACTTTCTTTAGCTTTTCTTACAGTGTAGGTCTGCCAGTCGTGACCTCTTAGTATTCTTTATCAAGAAAATGTCTTTATGTTTTCTTAACTTTACTTTTGTATTTTATTTATATTTTATCTGTATGCACCATTTTATTTTTATATTAAGCTAAAATAGTTCGGTTATGGGCATTTCTGCCCCAGAACTAAGCTGTCATTCCTATAATTTTTAAAGTAGAGTTTACACACATCTCCATCCTTTTTACTGTGCAGTTCTTCGAGTTTGACAGTCACATAAGTCAGGTAACTCCCATCACAATCAAGATAGAGAGCATTGCCATCGTCCCCAACATTTCCCAAGTCCTGGCAAGCACTGGTCTGTTTTCCCTCCCTATATTTTTGCCTTTTTCAAAGTGTCATGTAATTGAAGTCATATAGTAGGAGGCTTCTGTGCATGAGCGTAGTGCACTGAGGTACATCCTGGTGGTGCCACACGCTTCCTGCTGCTGTTGGGCATGGTGCCCTGTAGATGTGCCACAGTGTCCCCATTTATAGGATCAAAGATATTTCAGCTGTTTCCAGTTTGGGGCGATTATGAATAAAGCCAGCATAGACATCCACAAACAGGTTTTGTGTGAACACGTTTTCCTTTCTCTGGGGGGAAAATACCTAGGAGTAGGCATGCTGAGGCACATGGTGGGTGTGTGTTTAACTTCATAAGAAAGTACCATGCTGTACTGCACAGTGGGGGTTTCCTCTCGCCCACCAGCGGCGCATGAGAGTCCAGTCACTCTTCATCCTCGCCAGCCCTTGGTGTGGTCATTTTTAAACAGCAGGTGTGTAGGTACCCTGTTGTGGTTGGGTTTGCGTGCCCCTGATGTCTAAGCTGTCAAGCATCCTTTCATGTGCTTATTGCTAACATCCATATCTTTTTTTTTCTTTTTTTTTTTAGTGAAGTCTGTATTCAAATCTTTGTTTTATTGTTTTAGTTCTGACTGTTATGGATTCTGGAGTTGCTGTTACTGAAGGATACTTATTGTCACTGGATACAGAATTCAGAGTTAGCTAATTCAGATCTCTCTGTCAGCACTCTAGAGATGTTACCCTCTGGTCTCCTGACTTCTGTTGTTTTTTGTTTGGGGTTTTTTGTTTGTTTTTTCCCATAAGCAAAACTTTATTGGAAAACTGACACCAACATAGAAGATCATTATTGTATACCTTAAAATTTAAGCATAATTACATTACCTTGGTAGATTAACAAGAAATTACTGAACTGATAGGCTTTCTGCAATGTAACACAAATTCCGGAAGTTGTGTAGATCTCTAGTGTTGTTTTCTTCTAAATAAGCACCCTTCTGTGAGTCTGGCCTTTCCTGCTGTCGGCTGGCATGACACTGCTGAACGACCCAGAGAAGAACACTGTCTGGGCGTGGCTATGAGCCATGCTGATCTTGTAGCAGCCTGGACACTTTACATCCATAAAATAAGAATTTGGACCTTGAACTAGCCATTTCCTTTTAGGTTTCTTCTTGTCCTCATCCAAGGGCACATGTAGCCCATCTCTAGCCAGAGGCATACTGACCCTTCTGCAGGCTCAGCCTGTCCTCCTGATGTACATTGTTTCTGAGGATAGGTCAGTGGTCATGTCAGCCATTGTCCCTCTGCATGTAATACCTTTGTTTTTCCTGGCTACTCAACTCTTCTTTTCTGCCTTTGTCTTCAGCAGTTTGTACCTGTAGTGTACCGACGTGGTGTTTTGTGTATATGCTGCTTGGAGTTTGCTGAAGTTCTTGAATCTGTAAATTTATGTCCTACATCATATTTGAAACTCTGAGGCCATAAATCCTTGAAATATTTATTCCTGCCCCATTCTGTGTTCTCTGGGGCCCTAATTACTCATGGTAACAAGCCTCTTGATGTTGTCCCACAGGCTTCTGAGTCTGAGTCCCTGCTCATTTGTCTCCAGTCCTTTCTCTCTTTGTTCTTCATGGCAGGTAATTTCAGTTGGTCTGTCTGCAGCACACTGACTCTTCTCACCTCCCAGTGAATATCACATCAGTGACCATAGTTAAAATTGCTGCTTTGTCTGCCAAGCACCGACGTCCGGGTCATCTGGGGTCGGTCCCTTTCGTTCTTTTTCTCTTGTTGTAGCTAGATATGCAGAGTAGTTGGTATGGTTTCCTTGGTATTGTGAATGGTACATTGTAGATACTGTATTCCATTATGTTTCTCAAAAAAATACTGATTTTTCCTTTTAGAAGGAATTAACTTGGCTGAAGTCAGACTGCAAACTCAGGCTCATGCTATGTGGCAGGAGCCAAAACACAGCACCTATTCTACCCTTAGCCAGGCCACTGATAGGTGAAGGATTGGCTGGAGATCTGTACATTTATACACAGAACTTGGGGCTCCCCATCTGTGACTTTCCTCTTGGGAGACCCCCTCATTTCCCAGCTGCAATGGTTGCCCCATACTCTTGAGCTCTGAGTCTTCAATTGATAGGACTGTAAATTTTTTTTCTGTTATTAAGCATCCATATTGTACAGACTGAGGCTTGCCCTCAGCCTGAAAGCTGTGAACAAACCTGCAACAAAACAGGAAGCCGCCCAGGCTTCTTTCCAGCTGCCTAAGTTTCAGCCCTCCGTTTGCATCCACCTGCCTATTGTGGCTCCCCAGTACCTGACAGCCTTGTTTGCTGTGTGTGGTCCGGAATTGATGGTCGTTACCTGTGGATGATTTGCCCAATTGGAGCTGCTCAGCCATTCCCGGGAGTTGAGCCCCATTAATTTGCTAACTTTGGAAATCATTACACACTTCTTTCAAACAGATGAACTGAGGACAGGGAGTGACTCTGTCTCCATGACACCTAGCAGAGTGTCCGCTCCTGATTTCCAGGCCACACGTACTCAGGTCGGGCCTCAGTCGTTGCTTTGCTCTGGAGGGCGGGTGGCCGTCGAGCCTCTCTGTCACAGAGAGCAAATCCCACGGCTGAATTTTGGGCCAGGCACTAGCAAAGGGAAGTGAATTATGAAACAAGTTCTGGGTTCCTTCTAACTGGTGTTCTTTGCACCTGAGAGATTCCCTTCCTGAGGCTGAGACTCACCCCCTTCCCTGGGAACCTGACTAATCTTGGCCACTTTTTGTTTTTGTTTTCAGGTTAAACAGGGCTAGTCAGACTTACTTCTTCCCCGTTCATCTGACGGATCAGCTTTTGCCCAGCGCTGTGTTCTATGCCACCGTGGGGCCTCTCGTGGTCTACTTTGCTATGCACCGTCTGATCATCAAACCATACCTCAGGGCTCAAAAAGAGAAGTGAGTTTAAACATGCCACAGGGACATCCCTGAACAACTCTGTGCCTCTATTTCCTCATCTTTAAAATGGAGACAATAATAGAACCTACCCTATAGGGTTACTAGGAAAACTACACTAGTTAGTACATGTAAAGTATTCCATGTGGTGTCGAGCCCACACTGACACTCGGTAAATGTTAGCTGTTTATTACTATTAGTAATAGTACTCCTATTATCCCTTCATTAGCATTCCTGCCTGCAGAAAAGATTAGAATTAGTTTACAGAATTGTAGGGACTGTAAACCATGACCACAAGAAATAAAAAGTTTTCCTTTTTCCTCATTGTAACCATTTCTTTTCCTGGCACTGAGCTAAATAGGAATGGGTTCTGGGTTCTTACATACAGAGTGTGCATTAACTGTGGCCTTGGAAGTCAGAGCAATGGCATTTATTTTTCAGTTTCTTTTAATCTGAGAGGTGGTTTAGATTCATTACTTGATGATGCTCTGATTTATCATTGAGCTTAGAGAACTCGGGAGAAAGACACAGGGCTATTCTTCGGTGCCTCTCCAGCCTTTGAATCACTGGAGTTCAGCGTCCTGAGTCCCCAGGAGGCTTGAGGCTAGGAATAAGGAATGTGCGGGCCCAGTCTCCTGGTGGGACTGGCGTGTGCTGCTCTGACCTCCCTGTGGGCTGCTAAAGGGGGAAGCAGCGCTCTAAAGCACTGTGCACTGCCCCTACCAACAAGGTTCTGTAATACCCCAGAAGGTTGGTGGCATCTCTTAGGATTCTCACCTGCTTACATGACCTCTCACTTTCCCGAGGTTATCAGGTGGGGTCTTCTTCCCACAGCAGTGGGTCTCCTGTACACTCTGGTGAGGAGGTGGGGAGAGCCATCTAGGGAACAAAAAGAACTCTGCACAGGCCTATGACGAACAGATTTGCTTGAGATTGTCTTGGAAGTATTTTTTAAAGTTCTAGAACTAGGAATGCAATACGATCACAGACTGTTTGCTGGGCGCAGGTCCAGCGCAGGGCTCTGTTGCCTCCCTGCTGGGTAACACCATGCTAATGTGTGGCTTGTGTTTTTCTCACGTAAGGGAATTGGAAAAGCAGAGGGAAAGCACAGCCACTGACATTCTGCAGAAGAAACAAGAGGCAGAAGCTGCTGTAAGTGCTGCACGAACGTGAGCCGGAACACCCTTTTGCTCTGCGTGAATCCCTGTGACTGTCCCCATGCTCTTGCGCAGAACACCAAGCGCACGCAGGCATCTCTCCTTTCTGGTCCACGCTCTTAGAGCAGGACTCGGGGGGGTGTCCTTCACACACTGTAAATTGGTCTCGGGCTGTTCTTCTCCAGCGACGTCACTGGTCATTTAGTCCTTATTGCCATTGTGATGTGACACTAGGAACTTCAGTCCCTGACCTAAAGATTAGTAACCCTCAAAAGGCATATTGAGATTTTGTAAAAACGGTGGTGGTGTCCTCTTTTCTTCCCTTTAAAGTGAACTATTTTTACGTGAACAAGAGAGATGTCCAGCACAAATGACAAGGGTGCCGTCAGGTTCTTGTGGACAGAGGGGCTAAAATGCACCCAGGCACGTGGCTGTGGCCCTGCCCAGAGTGGAGCCCAGCAAGGGCCCGGACAGCAGCTGTTCTTGGTCTTTGCAGGTTCGGTTGATGCAGGAATCTGTCCGAAGAATAATTGAGGCAGAAGAGTCCAGAATGGGTGAGAAGGCATGGCCTCTTTTGGGATGGGGTGGGCACTGGGGTCGCAAAAGAGCACTTGGCTGCCCTGCTGTGCTTGGGGGCCTGGCTGAGGCCCGCCCGCTCTGACTGAGCTGCCCCTCAGGACTCATCATCGTCAATGCCTGGTACGGGAAATTTGTCAACGACAAGAGCAGGAAGAGCGAGAAAGTAAAGGTGATCGATGTGACTGTGCCCCTGCAGTGCCTGGTGAAGGACTCGAAGCTCATCCTCACAGAGGCCTCCAAGGTACGGCGCCCGCAGGGTCAGACGGGAGTGGTGTCAGGGAGCAGGGACAACCTGGCCCCCTCGTCACAGTGGCACCCTGTACAGTGCCAGCATTCGCGGTGCACATGCTGCTGGCACCCAAGTTAGAGCCACATTGGGTCTTTCATCCTTCCATCCCTCCCTCCCTCCGTCCATCCACCAGCAAGCATTTTTTGAGTGCCTACTGTGTTGCCGGGTACAGCAGCGAGCAGAACATACAACCTCCATTGCAGAGTTTACATTCTGTTCATTCCTTGCCTTGTTCCAGAAAGACTGTGAGGTTACGTGGCACCTTTGAGGCTCACGCTGGAGCCTGGGTATGGATGATAAAGGCAGGTTAAAATGCAGATCAGCTCAGGTCAAACCACTCCTGACTGCCTGAAGAAGTCTCCTAGAGACTCTGTCCCAGTGGGGCTTCTGTCAAGAGAGAGAGTATTTGTGTCAGGGAGGGGTCTGTATTGAGAGGAAAGGCCAGGACTAAATAGACAACTCTCTGAAATTCTCGCTTCTCTTTTCCTCAAGCTCCAAAGTGTGTATCTCCCATGGGCAATCCCAAGGGGAAGTCAGGACCCTTCTACACTGTGCCTTCAGGCAGCAGCAGAAGTGGTCCTGGGGCTCCGCAGCTGTGTTAGGTCGCCTCTCAGGCGAGAACTTCTTCGTTGCAGGCCGGGCTGCCTGGGTTCTATGACCCGTGTGTGGGCGAGGACAAGAGCCTCAAGGTGCTGTACCAGTTCCGAGGCGCCCTGCACCAGGTGATGGCGCTGGACAGCGCGGCGCTGCGGATACCAAAGCAGTGTGAGTAGGTGCTCTTGGCGTTACCTGCCCTGTGCATGGACCAGCGAGAAGCCTTAGCCACTGATAGGGACCAGGATGTCCATGTGGGGCAGTAGCACCTCCCCTGTCACCCACTCCAATGGCGGGCTTGGGCGTGGGGGTGTGCCAGCTGTTCCCTGGGAGAATCAGCTCATTGCTGAAAAGTGCAACTGGTGGCCGCGTGTGAAGCAAGGGTAGCTGCCCTTCCTGCTCCAGAACCCGACTCTCAGCTTGCGCTTTGCTCACCACAGGCCAGGCAGCCTCTGGGCTGGTGCACACAGGGCCCTTAAATGGAAAAAGGGCATGAAAACAGCTGCCTTTGCATACACTGTGCTGTCTTTTCTTTTACAGCTCACAGGATTGATGCAGATGGATAAACTGGCTGAGAAACCAGATGAAAAGAGGCTACAGAAAATCTTTTCCTGGGAGTCTACAAATTTGGAAACAGGGAGAAAACCCAGACATCAGATGTGTTTATTTTGTATTATTCCTGTCAGGTGGCACCCTGTAATCATGTGAGGGGCACAGACACCTGTCCTCTCGGGTGCTGGTGGTAGGACCGAGGCAGCCCACCGGCAGGCACCACAGCCACAGCGCGGGCCGCGCCTGCTTTCCCAAGGACCACGTCCCTGGACGCAAGGGCCTCAGGCCCCCAGCGCCTCCTGGTCCCTCTGCAGGTTCTCCAGCACATGTGCAGACGCGGCCACCCAGCAGTTCTCTGTCTGTCTTGAGGTATTTATGGAATATCCTGCCCTCATACATAGGACTGTGAACTGTTTTCCCTAAAATCCACACTGACCCTGAAAAGCAAAATGGAAGGCAGGAAGGCATTCTCATGGGCAGAGGTCTCCAGGTCAAGTGAGTATCTTTCAGTCAACTTCCCGAAAACCACCTTTTCCTGCTGAAATATTACTGAGTGAATCTGGAGAGGATTGTATGGGTCTATAAATCTGCTTTTTACCTGACAACGAATGGTTTTGGAAATTAGCCTTTTTTCCCCTCTCCCAGAACTTCTCCAGTCATTCCACTGGCACCTGGCTTGGGACTGAGTGGTGTGACCCGGTCCCGAGGCCCATCCCTGTCACAGTCACTTCCTTCCAGAAGCCGTCCTTGTGGGGAAGGGCGGATGGAGCGAAGCCATGCCCGCCCAGCCTGGCCCGCGTGTGCCCGGGGTGCAGTGTTCAAATGAAGCGGCTCGGGCCGGGCAGACAGAGGCCGGATAGGAAAGACCTCCGTGCCGAACCCCCAGGCGTCGAGATCGCAGGCCGGCCCGTCTCCCTCGCTCGCGGCCAGCAGGTGGCGCCGCCACACCCCCACGCCGTGGGCTCCAGCTTCCTCCTCTGCGGCAGCCTTTCTGGTGTCGGCTCACCAGACCGTGGGAGCAGAATAGTTCAGGAGCCAGGATACTGCTGAACAGGCTGGTCTGTTAACTGCAGTAAACCGTCACCAGTGAGCAGAGAGGCCCTGGTTGGTGGTGGTTCGGACAGCCCCCCTGCAGCTCCCGCAGTCTGGCCCCACGCCCTGACGTTGGTACTGGATAATCACTAATAGCTCTCCTTCCTCCAGTTTCTAAACACAGTTCAGGTTGTCCAATTCTGTAATTTTTTTTTTCCATTTTAAATAAGTTTTTCTCCCAGCTGCTGCTCTGAATGTAAATCGTGCAATAAGCGTTGCGTTATTGGAGCCTGACCTTGGGCGTGGCCTCGTGCTCCCTCCGAGGCAGGCAGCTCTTGGGCACCAGTTGTCGTCATTGTGTTTGGGATGGACTGTACCGAAGGCACTCGCGCACCACAATAAACCTTTCCTGAAAGCAAGGGTAGTGCTTCCATGCATCTGTATGTTCGTGTCTGGGGGTGAGCAGGAGGGAAGTGCCCCCTTCTCCAAGCCCTCCTTCCAGGCTGTATTCTTCACTGTCTAAACCACATTGTTAAACCATGAGGCTTAACCTGAAGCTGTGGCTCGGTTTTCTACACTAGACATTTGCCTGAGAGTCCACTGTTAAGTCACTTAAGCTAGGACTCTATTTTTTTAACTGAAGTCACCCATTTTTTTCTTGTAAGCAAAGGTGGGTCATGCCTTCAGACAGGAGATAGGAGCTCAGTCTTCTGAGCAGCGGCAAAGCCCCGCAGGACAGCAGATCTGGAATCATGGCTTACAGGCTTGCCCGCTTTCTCAGAGTAGACGGTTCCTTTTAAATATTCCATAAGCCAAGATGGTGCAAAACAGAGAAGCAGTTACCATAGATTTATGTGGAAAGCTTTTTGAGGGTTCCCAGACCCAACAAATAACCTTTCTTGGCTTTTCTGATACCAGAAGACACAGCCTGCTAACAGGCACAAAATAAACGGAGATGAAGCACAGGTGCTCACAAAGCTCGGGGCCCTGCAGGACAACGCTGAGGGCAGGGCCGCGTGCAGATCCCGGGAAGGAGTCCGCTGGGGCCCCTCTCGCTGCGGGGGATGCACACTGCTGCCGTAATGGCTCACTCCAGCAGATATGGTGCTCTTTTTGCCTTTTTTAATAAAAATGAAACTATCCCTCAGATTTCTTTCAATTAGCAAAAATAGGTACTAAGACAGGCTTTCATAAAAGGAAGTGGGCATTGACATAAATTTTCAAAAACCAAGGAGTACCTGTACTTGTTTTAAGTAAAGGAGGAAAACCTACAGTGTAGGAAGACGCTTTATTGTTCAAACCAGGCCAGGAGAGGAGGCGCTCTTTAGAAGAGCAGAGGCCAGTCTCAGCCATTCAGACTGCTGTCTGTCCAGGCAATGCAGGGGGCCGCTCAGGCCGCCGCAGGCCAGCCACCCACCCCCGTGCAGTCAGTGTCAGGGGCAGCAACCCCACACGCCAAGCCCTTCCCTGGGCCTGCCGCCCCTCAAGGAAGTGCGCCTCCTCCCCATTGGGGAGCGTCTGCCACCCTGGCTCAGGGTGGCAGCTCGTGGTGCTGAACACAGCTGCGGCCGTCAGCTCCAGGAGGACCGAGCCTGTCCTCCCAGCCCTGCCCCTTCCCAGCCCGAGGTGCTCGACGTCAGCTGAGGCGCATGTGGCTCCTGCCAGGTCAGCCTGGCGCGGCTCACTTGCCACTCGAGTGTCAGTGGCAGGACTGTGAGCTGCCACCCCTTCCGTAGGCTCTGAGGAAGCCTGAGTGTCCGGCTCAGCTCCGCAGCTCCGGCGGCAGCCTGGCCCGGAGTCCCAGCTGCCCAGCTCGGTGAGCACGGAGGTGGTGGGACATCCTCTGCATCACCAGCCGCTGGGCCTTCAGGCGCCTTCGGAGCTTTTCGTTTTCCTTCAGAGTCAGGAAGAGTTTTCTTTTTAGGGCATCTAAGTCCAAAAGGGCGTAGCTGTGATCAGAAGGCTGTGTGGAGAGGGGCCTGTGCCCCGCGACGCTGGCCGGCTGACCAGGGGATGTTGTTCTCTCCAGTCTATGTGGCAGGACCTGAGGACAGAAAGGAGGGAAAGTGAGCATTGCCCAGAGGCCAACAGCCAGGACAGGGGCAGGGCTGGGCCCCAGCAGGAAGGTGGCAGGTGGAGGGGCCCGAGGAAGGCAGGTCACAGACTCAGCCACGGCCTGGCAGCAGGACTCATGCCACGGCGCTCCTGAAACACAAGTCCTCCCAATCACAGCTGTTAGTTTCATCAAAAAGGTCTGAAATCCAGGCTCCGTGTCACAGTGCTCGTGCTTGGACACCGGTTTTCTTCATTTTGTGTGAAGCAAATGCCCTTGTGCTGCCGTCACTCCTGAGCCCAGTGTCTTACCTGTTCTACAGGGTCTCCAGCGTTTGGGGGCAGCTGCAGCAGTTCAGGGGCAGTGTCCATGGTGCTCGCGGGGCCGTGCTCCCTGGACCCCACCTCACGGAGGACCTGGGGATGGCAGGGCAGAAGCAGGCAGCTGAGCGGCACAGGCACGAGTCATCCCACAGCCGTCCACACTGTCCCGGGCAGCTGTGGCCAGGGGACCAGTAGAAACAGCCCGGCTCCACTTCCACAGGCCCAGGACCAGACCCTTAAAACTCAGGCCCAAACCAAACTTGTAACGAACCTCAGCTGATTGGTGTCAAACAGAAAGGGGGCCTGAGAGGCTTCTGATTTCCCTTTTCTAGAGCTTATGAGGAAAGCATAACAAAGTGTCCATGTCACATCAAGTCCCAGCACCAGGCGACTGCCAGGGCAGACTCACCGCCTTCTTCTCCGAGCCGGCATGGCTCCCGTCGCCAGCGGGGGCTGTGCTCTCCCTCACTGGCTGCAAAAGACACGGAGCTGCTGCAGGGCGGCCACAGCACCCGCCTCACTCGCACCGGCGCATCTGCACCGAGAGCCCCCGCCAGGCGCCTGCCCTCCTGGGTCTTGGTCCCCACCACTTGGCCCCACGGTGTTCAGTTAAACTGCACCCTGAACCCGGCCCAGCTCTCCACAGAGCCCACGGTCTCCTTTCTCTAAAAATACTCCCAAATCTTGGGTCAGAGGCCCATGAACAGGTCCTGTGAAGCCAGGGACCTAATTCATAGGTGTTGCCCCCAGGGCCTGGCATGGTGGCTCAAGTTTTGCTCAATAAGTGGCAGCCACTAGTACAAAACATCCAACTCAGAGCCTGCGGTCAGTCCCCAGTGTCCCCAAGCTGAGCACAGGCCAACCTCTCACTGCCCCCAAGCACTAGAGGGACTACACACAAACGTCCCCCGGCTGTCAGACTGTCACCTCTCCCCTCAGGGGTAAACGTCACACCAGACTGAGAAAGTGAAGAAACATTAACACATGCCTTGGGGGAGCAGGCAGGGCACTGCTAGTCAGCGCGCGCTGGTGGGGTCTCCACGCCCTGCAGCGTCCGTGGGACACCTCCTGTTCAGTGCTCCCTCACAATAATACTTAAAATATATGGAGAAGTAACAAAAGGCCTGCCTTGTTAAAACAACAAAAGCAACAAAACACAGACGTGCGTTACACCTACCCTGTGCCAGACAGCATGCCGGGGGCTGGGGACCGGCAGTGAGACAAAGCCCGGGGCTCCAGAGCGCATCAGTGGGGAGCTCAGCGAAGCCAGAGGACCAAGAGTAGGAAGGGAAGGGGGGCCCCGCGGGCAGCAGGAACTAGTCAGGGAGGCCCTCCTCCAGGCCCTGTGGGCACAGGCTTGGAGAAGGTGGGGCTGCACGTGGCTGCAAGACCAGCAGGCAAAGGAAAGGGCAGAGGCCCCAGCGCCGGGCGCCCCAGCACCCCTGTTCTCACAGCACTGCACGTGTCCGCCAGCCACCGTCCCTCCCAACCCAGACAAACGAGCATAGGTATCTGTTAGCTCCATGTCTATTTTGCTGTGGGCTCCCTTTGCTTTTGGCTTTGGCGTCCATCCGTGCCCACCTCAGCCAAGCCCGCACTGCCTGCCCCGCCAACCATCCACCTCAGCGGTCCCCTGGGAAGTCGGACTCCATGTGCACAGGCCAAACTCCTCCGAGAATCAGGGAACCCCAGTGCCCAGGGACCCGGCGAGCACTGCTCTCCCAGACCTCCTCTCTCTCGGCCCCCTAGGTCTGCAAAGCCCATCTCCTGGTCCCTCCCATCACTGCACCACCTTCTGCTCAGGTGGCCATGGCTACACTCACTCATGACACCAGGTGCTGCCAGCCAGAGGGGGCTTCCCATAGCCACGTCCCTCTCCGCAGAGCTCACCCAGAAACCCCTTCTGGCCAGGCCTGTCACCACCCGGCCCCCAAGCTGATGCTGTTCCTGATAGGCCCAAGCCCTCCCACCCCAAGCCTCAGCCCACACTGCCCCCAGCTGCGGGCAGAGCCCTCAGCCGGCCACACGCGGCACCCGGAGGACCCTAACGGCAACCTGCTGAGTGGCAGTGGCCCAGCCTCCAGACTCTTGACCACGATTTCCGAAGCCCAGGCTGGCTACGAGGAAGAGGAGGTGTGAAGGGCTTCGCTGCACGCCCTGGACCGCGTGTGGCCCAGCCGCAGTGAACCTCCTAAGCAACCAAGCTCTCGGCACCCTCGCCAGTCAGCTGCTTCAATAGCATCCATGTGCTGGGGGTGATTTAATTTTAAAGCGACTTTAAATTGTGGATTCTCTAGAGCAAAGGTCACGACCAGCAGGGCTCCAAACCCCAAGGCTCACAGGCCACCCCCACAGCAGGCCTCCCCGCACCTTTGGTGTCCCAGCAAACAGCAGTGGCTGGATCTGGGGACGTCAGGCGCGCTCACCTGCGTGGGGCCACGGAAGGCAAACACGGTGGGCACCGCATTGTGCTTCAGGTTCTTGCGATTTCCGAAGGCGCTGAAGCACTCGGGGCGGAAGTGCTCGGAACAGATGACCGTGTGCTGCTTGGGCTTGAAGTTGCCCCGGCCAATGTTCAGCACCCACTCCTTCAGCAGCTCAGGGCGGCTGAACGGGAACCTGAGGGGCGAAGGGGGGAGGTGAGGGTGGCGGCAAGGCAGAATCAGCTCTCAGGGCTGAGGGCTGGCTCCATCTCCACAGTATTTTACTGGGCAGCTTGGAAAATTCAGTAACTTCTCTGCTAAGCCACATCCGATCTGGAAGCTTCTGTCACGGCTGTTTACGGCATCCTCGGCAGCCCATCTGAGCCTGTGAGTGTGGCCAAAGATCCCAAGCGAGCTGCTTCCGCTGCGTTTGCCAGGGCAACCTGAGCTTGGTCCTCGGAGGCCGCCGCACCAGGCCTGGCTCTCAGGGCTGGGCTGTGGGCAAGAGTGAGGGCGTCCCGCCCCCCCTGGGACCTTCCTTCTAGCACAGTAAACCAAACAAATGTACCATGTAGATTTAAGAGTAGGCAGAGGTCAGCGAAGGCCACCTGAGAGGTGCCCTTTGAGCAGAGGCCACAGGAAGTGGGAGAGCGAGCCGGGCGGGTGTCAGAAGGGAGAGCAGGACGAAGGCATGGCGGCAGAAGCACGGCCTGCACGCGGGAGAGAGAGTGGGGGTGAGGGGGCTGGGGGCCGCAGACCCAGGGCTCCGGCAGGCGGGCACTCCATGGCGGCTCTGGGCAGAGGGTGGCTGACCGCATCCTCCCTGGCTGTTGCAGGAGGGCCGGGCAGAGGGTGGCTGACCACATCCTCCCTGGCTGCTGCAGGAGGGCAGCTGGGGGCCGGACCAGGGTGCCGACGGGACGGGACAGTGAGCTGCCAGTCTGGCAGCCAGGAGCTGCGGCGAGATCACTACCCAGGGAAGGAGGAGTAGGAAACAGATGATACAGGGCCGCTGCCCTCAGCCAGAGCACTCCAACAGCTAGAGCTGGAAATAAGGAGAGCCCAGCAAGGGAAACCAAGAAGGGACAATGACAAAGGAAGAGGCTGGGAGAGTGTCTCAAGGGGTCAGTGCTCAGCTGTGTCAAATGCAGCGAAGAGGTTGACTCAGACATGGAAGGACCCCTGCATGTGGCATCACAGGGGTCACTGGGGACTTGACGCAGCAATTTGGTGGGAGCGGCAGGGACAAGAGTCTGACGAATGGGTTCCAGAGAAAACAGGACAACTCCACCCGCAGTATTTGCCAGACTGGAACAGATACATGCAACAGAAGACTCCTCCCAACAAAAACGTCCAGAGCCATGTGCTTGTAACTGCCCTTCAATTGTGGAACAAGTCAACCTCGAATATCCATTCAAAGGAATACTACCAGACAGCAGACAGGCGGCAGGCGCAGCAGCCACCGCGGAGGCAGAGAGAAGTAGTGTGGAGTTGCCTTCCTGCAGAGTTCAAATAGGCCGAAGCAACCAGCCCTGACAAAAGGTAGGACCCAGGTTACCCTTGGGGACCAGGAAGTGCCCGAGGACCTGGAAGGGGGTGCCGCTGGGAGTCTCCTGGGGTCTGGTGATGTTCTGATTCAACAGTTCCACAGGTGTTCGCTTTGTGAATCTGAGCTGTGTACTTGATTTGTGTGTGCATTTCTATGTGTTATACGTCAATAAAAACATTAAAAACGAAAATGTAACAGGAAGAGGACAAGGTGGCAGAGTGCAGCAGCCCTTTGGAGTTGTGCTCTAAAGGGGTCAGAGAAATGGGCAGTGGCTGGCGCCTTGAGGAAAGCCTGCAGCATTCAGTGGGCACCTGGGCAAGAACCCGGTAACTCAGCCCGGCCCCGGCTCACTGGGCCCACTGGGAGTGTACCCACGGACTCCAAAACCTCCGCCCTCCTCCTGCGACTCCCGCAAAGCAGCACGTGTGGCCCCACTCCGACACCCTGAGATGCTCTTGTGCCTGCACTCCGACCTTCCTTCCTGGCACGAGGCCTGGACGGGGCTTAGTAGAATGCCCACGGCGCCGCAAACGTGCCGCACGTCCCCACCACTCATTCATTCAGCCAATATATTCGGCAAATATATGCTGAGCACCTGCTGCATTGCAGGCTGCACTAGTGAAGGAGAAAGCCCCTGGGACGAGGGAATGCACACCCAAATAACTGCAGAGGGAGCTAGAGCTGCGTGCCCCCGGCACGGAGCCGAGCTCGCCACAGGCCCACCTGCCCCTCCCGCCGTGGGGGGCGGCTGCGCGCCTGGGGGCCGCTTGCTCAGCCTCTCCGGCGGTCTCCCCGCGCGCCAGGCCGGCCGGGGCGGGGCCGGGCTTCCTGCGGCCGGGACGCCGCCTGTCCCCAGGCCGCCGCGTCTCTGCCGAGGGCCCGGCCGCATGCCTCCCCAGCAGCAGGACAGCGGCCCGACAGGCCCAGGCCGGCGCGCCAGGCCTCGGGCTCCGGCAGGGCCGCGGCCTGTAGGCCGGGCGAGGCGGGTCGCGCGGCCGGGACCCCGCGCCCCCCGGCGCCCCGCCCCTCACCGGTGGAAGGTGAGCTGCTTCCTGCGGCTGCTGTAGCGGTTGCAACACTGCCGGGCCGCACACGACTTCGGCATCTCCGGACGCCAGGTCCGGCTGCCCCTATCAAAGATGGCGCTGGCAGGGGGATTGCCTCAAGGCGCGACAAGGCCCGAAGGTGGGGCCTCCGGGCGGAGACGGCCCTACCGGCGCGAGGCCTGAGGGCGGGATCGGGGCGGGGACGTGTGGGCGGGGCCCGCGGGTCGCCAAGAGATTCGGACCCGGCGAGGGCAACAAGAAAGGCGGGGCCTGGGGCGGGGCGGCCCCTGGGGCGGGGCGGGGCCTGCGGGGCTCTGGGAGGTGGAGGCAGTCTAGCCCGGCTCCTCTGCCATCCCTTCAAGCTGTGACCCTCGTCGCCCGTTAGGCGGGCTCCCGGGTGCCACGTCAAGGATATAACTGGGCCCACTAAGGCCAACGACCCCAACTGGGATGCCAGTGCAAATGTCACCAACCCTCCCAGCTTTGGAGACCCCCAAAACCACACCCACCAACAGCCTTAGAAAACTGGGCACCAGAGAAAGGCTCAACGCCCAGCTTGGCCAGCATTTTCAATATTCCAAGAGGTGTTATGTAGATTTTGGCTGCCCAAACGTGACTGGAGCAGGTACTAGCTGACCACCCACTGGCTCCATATTAGAACTGGGCAGACAGCTGAGAGAACAGGCCCAGGCCCTGGAGACCCCAAGTATAAACAGGCAGAAAGAACACTCAGGGGAGATACCAATCTTGCAGAATCTCAGAGGCCACAGCTTTTAAAATGCACCTTACCAACACACTGGGCCTTAAACTAATCCACAGTTTTATCAAGAAATTGTGGAAAGCTATTAATGTCTATTAACATTGTGGTTTAAAAAGTGCTGTTGGTATTTTCCACCCTGCTAAGCCAAACTCGGACTTTATCTGCCCAAGTCTTCCTGTCGTCATGGTCTGGGGGAGATGATGGAGAGGAGACAGTCACCCTTCACCACAGAACACACACCTGAAGCCAGACATGAACCTCAAAGTAGCAATATATTTACAAAATATACAGTTTCACAGAAACAGCTTTGCTTTATACACATAAACCTTATAATTACACAGAACCATGTAAACGATGTTAAGTGGCCTGGCCAAAGCCAATGGGAGGGGCCTACTTTTGGGGTGACGTCCTCCCTCCCCTCACTTCATTAGCCACCAACCAGGAGCCCCCCAAGATGGGCCATGCCTAATTTGCATAAAGCTGATTGCAGCTGCCCAGCTCAATCTACCACAAAAACCAAGGTGTCCTGACTTTTAGACACCACCCACAGGGATAGAGCTGTTAGAACAAAAAGGAAATGAAGGAAACAGAAACTGAGATGAGCATCAGATGCCTTCCAGAGGCACTGCCAGGCATCAAACCGCCTAAGAGCAATATAGCCACCACCAGGACAGGCAGTTCCACTCTAAAATCACACATATTCTTAAATGCACTTTTAAAACTTTGTGGAGTTTTACTTAAGAAAAATGCTTTGGAACTTTGGCTATTCTCACCGTGAAGACACTGGACAGGCAATGTCCTGGGGCAGATCTTTGGCAAATTCTTCTCCAACTTCCTGGACGCTTGCCCTTGTCAGAGCCAGACAGCTGTCTGGGGAGAAGGTTGTTCCTAAGCCAGCTTCTTACTATTTTTCTCTACAGCAGAACGTCTACCTTGGGGATCTTCACAATAAACTGGGTTTCAGAAACAATTTGTTTTTGTTAATATAAGCAACAGAATTAAAAACAAAACAAAAGTAGGCAGTTGGCTGCTCAAGCATGAAAGATAACTAGGACAAAAAATGGGCTCTGATTAGTCAATTACGGTTCAATCCCTTGGTGCTTCAGGGACAGAGTGGACAGAGTCCACCTGGTGGTCCCACACAAGGGTGCCACGTAGCTCCCAGCAAGGAGACAAGGGGACCCATTCTGCTATAATAAATATGACTAACTTGGGCATTCTTTCCATTTTCGTGCTTAACAAAAAACAATGCTTATGAAAACAGACCTATCGATTTACAAAAACAACATCTTTGAGAACAGCATTTGAACTGCTAAAGAACAATGTCAGGTTTGGAGAAAGCCGAAGCCATCCTCTCCCTCCAGGTCCCAGAACCACCAGTGTCTGAGGGTACACCGCCCTTGAGCAGAGCCCTGTAGGGGCTGCAGGAGCAAATCCCTGGCTTCTCCAGAGGCTGGCCTTCACTGGGGTCTCCCTAGCCAAGGGTCCTAGTTCTGTCTAAGAGAGTTCAACGGTGTATTTTCTTGTATATTCTTGGAGGCCAGTGTTACCGTATCACTCACCAATTCAAGTCCTAACCTTGCCCCGTGGAACCAGCAGGCCAGACTGTATGAAGGTTTACTAAGAATCACCCACGGTAGAGGGCTTCCTCTCAATTTCTCTTTTCCCCATTACATAGAGGAATGCATCCCCCAGTAACTGCCTGTAACCATACCGATGCTACTGCAATAAGGGGAGAGAAGAGAGGAGGAGAGAACCCAAGAGCCCTCTTGTCTGAAAACAGCTTGGCTGGGCAGCCCCAGGACCTCACACACCAACTAATGAGAAAGGGCACCCAGGCAGAAATCTGCCAATACTTTTGGCTGTATCGTGCAAAAAGACAGGTTTTTTACATCGTGCAAAACAGGAAACTAAGTTATGAACATGGGCCACCTCGACCCCCAACTAACGCCCTTACCACACAGAAGCAGACACATACTGTCCCTTTTAATGAACAGGAGGAGCCCAGAGCCCCAGGGCTCCTCTCAGAGTGGGACCAGAGACTCCAGTAGGCAGCCCCCAAGGCAGGGGAGGTCAGACCACTAAAGAAGGGCAGTTTTGACCGGTGCTGTACAGACACTTACAGGAAAAGACTTACACTCAGGAAAAAGCTTACACGTATGGCTGTTCATTAACAGGCTGGGGAAACTGAACATTTCTTCTCCCCAACACAGCAGAAGCGGGAGTAACAGCTAGCATTTGTTCCAATCGGCGGGAGTTTGTTAACAACGATAGCAAGAATTCACAACTACCACGTACCCTCATTTTCAGCTGAACCAAGCCCATTGTACTTGGGTGATCAGCCCACCTCCACTGCAGAGAACTCAGCTCTAGCAGCAGCTTTGGCCAACGAGGATTTTATTCAGTCACTGGGTATGTACACTTTAACCTTGGACAGCCTGTCCTTTTGGCTTAGGCACCTAATGGCAGGGGTCTGCCTGCACCAGAGCTGAGAGTTCTGTGCTCAACTGAGAGAGGGGCCAAAAAGCCCAAAGTCCCTTCTGCTTCCTCGCCCATGGTCTCCTCGCTCACCAGCAGTCAGTCCAGAAACAGCTTCCGGGAGCCCATCCGGGAACGGTTGGAACGGCGGATGTCAAACTTGGAGTCCCGGCACTTCTGACAGACGAATACTTCTGGAACGTTGGATTTCCGGATTTTTGCACAGGACAGGTGAATCCAGGTATGGCACTCGTTACACTCTATCATGGGGCGGCCGGCGAATGGCTTCATGCAAAAGCAAGTGACAAGGTCCCAGGAGTCGTCATCTGAAAGGGAGAAAAACATGTAAGAGGAAGGAAAAAACTTTTCGGGATCCCCTCCCCATCAGGAAGGCCACCCCGGCCAGTCAAATGGGACAGAGCTGAGGTGAAACCTGACCCTCAACACATGAAACCTATTTTAACTCTCATTTACAGTAAATGTTTTCCTCTAGAAGGGCAATAAAGGCATGAGAAGGGTGCAGAAACGTGTAGCGCTGGGAATTATCCATGAGATGTTTACTGATGGGCTGTTATTTTTACATTTTGGAATGGGACTTGGAATCTCAGGCGTTTCTAGCTGTGATCACCTCCTTTCCTGAACACCTCAGTATCCACCTAAGCATCTTCCTCCTGGAGACAATGGGGCACACTCTGCTGTCCCATTCCACAGAAGGGACCACTCCGACACACGAGCTTCCGATTGCCTCTCTCTGACCGCCAGCCACAAGCACAGTCGCCCTTCGGGGGCTGCTCACCAGAGTCCCCCATGATGCCGCCCTTCGGGGGCCGCTCACCTGAGGCCCCCATGATCCGCCCTTTGGGGGCCGCTCACCTGAATCCACCATGATGTCCTCGTCATTGCCCGTGCTGTCCTCATCCCGGAACACCACCTGCTTTCCCTGCCGGACAATAGTCCGTTTGCCTTCAGTTTTTATTTCTTTGACCTGATCAGGTGACACCGTGGTACAGGAACCACTGGAAGGAGTGTCGGACTCCCAGCCCGAGCAGGCATCACCGGGAGCCTGGGGGATATCCTGCAGGGTGGGACTTGTGGGGGTCTCCACGTATGGATCAGTGGCTTCCAACTTCAGCAAGCTTCCCACGTACCCCTCCTTGCCGGGTACATCACTGTCCCTTCGCTTCCTCTTTTTCTTCTTCTTCAGCTTGTCGGTCTTCTTTCGGTCCAGCAAGAAGTTGCTGGGCTTGGCTCGCTGCAGGAGGGTGGGCTGCAGGGGGCCAAAGCATCGGTCAGAAACTGGCAAGGGCACAGCAGGTGACATGTCGGTGAAACCAGCATCCCAGCCATCGCTGTCGGTGGTACCAGCAGTGCTGTTGGCGGGGCTGGGGCTGCTCCTCAAAGGGAGTTCCTGAAAAGACAGAAGCAATGCTAGCGGGGTCGGACTGTTTCCACCAGTCCCTGGCACTGAGCTTCCCCGCCCAGCCAGGCCAGGCCTGGAGACAGCAACGCCGGCCTTCCCCCGACACCATCAAGTGTCACTCCTTAGGAACAGTGTCCTCAGCACTTCAGCAAGACCCTCCACACAGAACATGAGCCCACGCAGGGAAGGGCCTTCCCCAGCTCAACCCTCAGCCTGGTCCCAGAGCCAGGAACTCAGATGCTACTCAATAAACACGTGAAAGGAGTGAAGACACCCTCTCAAACCCTCCTATCTTTTGACTGTAAAATTTCCTTTCCATTTATATTCCCAAGGGAAGTGTTTTTTAATTAAGTGAAATTAAATTAGTTTTGAGCATTTCCATTCTTTAAAAAAAGTGGAGACATCCCAAAATATTGCAAAATCAAAGCAGGTAATTATGGTTCCTTCAGACCATTCAAGCATTTTATCTGCAAATGCAGACAACACTGTTATGTGTAATGGAGAGCAAAGAATTACCCACCTATACAAGTGGAAATGATAAGCCAATGCTGGGATTTTGCCTCCTAAAATACCAGATTCCCCCTTTTTTAGCCTTGCACAATATGAAGGAGGCCCCTGAGGTTAGAGCCCCATGACAGCCATGACAGCACTCGTCCCGTCCTGCCTACTTCTGGTGTGCACAGCAACTGGGAGGCTGCGGGCGGGCAAAGCAGTTCAGACCAGGCCCCACTTTCTGCTTGAATCCCAGGCTCCTCCACTGATTAGCATTTGGGACCCAGGGCAAGGAGTCTCCTCTCTATGCCCCAGGGTCATCATCTTTAAAAGGGGGGCACATTAACAGTACCTACCTCATATGTTATACAGGCCTAGTCATAATAAGCATTGAATGAGAACTGGCCATTGAGAGCAAGCAGATATCAATACTTTATTTCTAAACAGGCCTGCATTTTCTATCAGAGTTTTAAGAGACAACTTTCCTAAGCTGGTCTAAGTTTCCAAGAAAGATTCCTACCTAACTATTGTTTGATATCTTCCCACACAACCCCTTTTCACACCCACAGACTCATTTGACACTGGTTTCAGTGCCAGCAAGAAAAGTCTCAGAAATGTTACCTCCTTCGGATAAGGGATGTAGCCGGCATAGGCCAAGACAAAGGTGCAGAATTTGTTGAAATCCTCCACGGTCCT
>JAVSCE010013411.1:0-57617 GCA_032199065.1 Smutsia gigantea
ATGCATTTCCATTTGTTAGTGTACTCTTTAATTTCTCTTAGGAGTGTCTTGTAGTTTTCAGAGTACAAGTCTTTCACTTCCTTCGTTAGGTTTATTCCTAGGTATTTTATTCTTTTTGATGCAATTGTGAATGGAATTGTTTTTCTGATTTCTCTTTCTGTTAGTTCATCGTTAGTGTATATTAAAGCAACAGATTTCTGTGTGTTAATTTTGTATCCTGCAACTTTGCTGAATTCAGATATTCTAGTAGTTTTGGAGTGGAGTCTTTAGGGTTTTTTATGTACAGTATCATGTCATCTGCAAATAGTGACAATTTGACTTCTTCTTTACCAATCTGCATGCCTCGTATGTCTCTGTTTTGTCTGATTGCTGTGGCTAGGACCTCCAGTACTATGTTGAATAACAGTGGAGAGTGGGCATCCCTGTCTTGTTCCTGATCTTAGATGAAAAGCTTTCAGCGTCTCGCTGTAAAGTATGATGTTAGCTGTGGGTTTGTCATATATAGCCTTTATGATGTTGAGGTACTTGCCCTCTATACCCATTTTGTTGAGAGTTTTAATCTTGAATGGATGCTGAATTTTGTCAAATGCTTTTTCAGCATCTATGGAGATGATCATGTGGTTTTGTTCTTCTTTTTGTTGATGTGGTGGATGATGTTGATGGATTTTCGAATGTTGTACCATCCTTGCATCCCTGGGATGAATCCCACTTGATCATGCTGTATGATCCTCTTGATGTATTTTTGAATTCGGTTTGCTAATATTTTGTTGAGTATTTTTGCATCTACGTTAATCAGGGATATTGGTCTGTAATTTTCTTTTTTGGTGAGGTCTTTGCCCGGTTTTGGTATTAGAGTGATGCTGGCTTCATAGAATGAGTTTGGAAGTATTCCCTCCTCTTCTATTTTTGGAAAACTTTAAGGAGAATCGGTGTTATTTCTTCTCTATATGTCTGGTAGAATTCAGAGGTGAATCCATCAGGTCCGGGGTTTTGTTCTTGGGTAGTTTTTTGATTACCACTTCAATTTCGTTGCTGGTGATTGGTCTGTTTAGTTTTTCTGTTTCTGGTTTGTTCAGTTTTGGAAGGTTGTATTTTTCTAAGAAGTTGTCCATTTCTTCTATGTTTTCCAGCTTGTTAGCATATAGATTCTCATAATATTCTCTTATGATTCTTTGTATTTCTGTGGGGTCCGTCGTGATTTTTCCTTTCTCATTTCTGATTGTGTTTATGTGTGTAGATTCTCTTTTCTCTTAATGAGTCTGGCTAGGGGTTTATCTATTTTGTTTATTTTTTCAAAGAACGAGCTCTTGGTTTCACTGATTTTTTCAATTGTTTTATTCTTCTCAATTTTATTTATTTATTTTCTGATCTTTATTATGTCCCTCCTTCTGGTGACTTTGGGCCTCATTTGTTCCTCTTTTTCCAATTTCTGTAATTGTGTCTTTAGACTATTCATTTGGGAATGTTCTTCCTTCTTTAAATAGGCCTGGATTGCAATATACTTTCCTCTTAGAACTGTCTTTGCTGAGTCCCACAGAAGTTGTGGCTTTGTGTTGTTGTTGTCATTAGTCTCCATATATTCTTTGATTTCTGTTTTGATTTGGTCGTTAACCCATTGATTAATTAGAATGTTGTTAAGTCTCCATGTATTTGTGAGCCTTTTTGATTTCTTTCTAAATTTATTTCTAGTTTTATACCTTGGTGATCTGAGAAGTTGGTTGGTAGGATTTCAGTATTTTTGAAAATACTGAGGTTCTTTTTGTGGCCTAGTATGTGGTCTATTCTGGAAAATGTTCCATGTGCACTTGAGAAGAATGTGTATCCTGTTGCTTTTGGGTGTAGAGTTCTGTAGATGTCTGTTAGGTCCATCTGTTCTAGTGTGTTGTTCAGTGCCTCTGTGTCTTTACTTATTTTCTGTCTGGTTGATCTGTCCTTTGGAGTGAGTGGTGTGTTGAAGTCTCCTAAGATGAATGCATTGCTGTCTATTTCCTCCTTTAATTCTGTTAGTATTTGTTTCACATATGCTGGCGCTCCTGTGTTGGGTGCATATATATTTATAGTGGTTATATCTTCTTGTTGGACTGACCCCTTTATCATTATGTAATGTCCTTCTTTATCTTTTGCTACTTTCTTCGTTTTGAAGTCTATTTTGTCTGATACAAGTACTGCAACACCTGCTTTTTTCTCCTTGTTGTTTGCATGAAATATCTTTTTCCATCCCTTCACTTTTAGTCTGTGTATATCTTTGGATTTGAGGTGAGTCTCTTGTAGGCAGCATATAGATGGGTCTTGCTTTTTTATCCATTCTGTTACTCTGTGTCTTTTGATTGGTGCATTCAGTCCATTTACATTTAGGGTGATTATCCATAGATATGTACTTATTACAATTGCTGGCTTTAAATTCGTGGTTACCAAAGGTTCAAGGGTTGCTTCTTTACTATTTAACAATCTAACTTAACTTTCTTGTTAAGTTATTGTAAACACCGTCTGATGTTTCTTTATTTCTCTCCCTTCTTATTCTTCCTCCTCCATTCTTTCTATACTAGGTGTTTTATTCTTTGCCTTTAGTTAGTATTTGGATGGTCTGCTTTCTTTGCTATGATTTTATTTTCTCTGGTGACATCTTTTTAACCTTAGGGGTGCTTCCCTCTAGAGCAGTCCGTTTAAGATATCCTGTAGTGGTGGTTTATGAGAGGCAAACTCTCTCAACTTTCGTTTGTCTGGAAATTGTTTAATCCCTCTGTCCTATTTAAATGATAATCGTGCTGGACACAATATTCTTGGTTCGAGGCCCTTCTGTTTCATAACGTTAAATATATCATGCCATTCTCTTCTAGCCTGTAAGGTTTCTGTTGAGAAGTCTGATGATAGTCTGATGGGTTTTCCTTTGTAGGTGATCTTTTTTCTCTCTCTAGCTGCCTTTAATACCCTGTCTTTATCTTTGATCTTTGCCATCTTAATTATTATGTGTCTTGGTGTTGTCTTCCTTGGGTCCCTTGTGTTGGGAGATCTGTGGGCTTCCGTGGACTGCGAGACTATTTCCTTCCCCAGCGTGGGAAAGTTTTCAGCAATTATTTCTTCAAAGACACTTTCTATCCCTTTTTCTCTCTCTTCTTCCTCTGGTACTCGTATAATGCGAATATTGTTCCATTTGGATTGGTCACACAGTTCTCTTAATATTCTTTCATTCCTAGAGATCCTTTTATCTCTCTCTGCCTGAGCTTCTCTGTATTACTGTTCTCTGATTTCTATTCCATTAACAGTCTCTTGCATCTTATCCAGTGTGCTGTTAAGCCCTTGTCTGATTTCTGCATTGTCTTTCCTCACTTCCCTCACTTCCTCCCCCAGCTCTCGCACTTTTCTCTGTAGATCCATCAGCATGGTTATGACTTTTGTTCTGAATTCTTTTTCAGGAAGACTGTGCATTTCCATCCCTTCAGGTTCCCTCTCTGGGGTTGTCTGGTTGATCTCAGTCTGGACCATATTCCTCTGTCTTTTCATGGCTATAGAAGTGGTCACTGGGAGTTGCCACATATGTCAGCTGAGCTCTTTAAGACTTTAAAAAGAGAAATAAAAAAAGAAAGAAATAAATAAAAAAAGAAAAAAAGAAAGAAAAGAAAAAACAAAGAACAAAACAAAAAAAACCAAAAAACAGAGCAAGGCAAAAAAAAATACGCCCTCCGGGAGTAGATTCTGTGGGGATGCTGTAGGTGGCGCTGTTGCCCCACTATTCCGCAGCAGTGGCTGCGCCGCTCCACAGGGCCCTTTATAGCTCTGGCCGGGATGGGCAGGAATGGGAGGCTGTTGATCTCTTTGGGAGGTCAATGTGCGGCCACCCTTTCCCAGTCGCCAGCTAACGGGTCCAAAATTCCCCATGACTCCCAGCCTTCTGGGCTGAGTGTGCCGGGGCTATCTGGCTCCTCCAGTGGGCTCCTGTCTCTTTAAGACCGCTGAAGAAAGCTTGTGCTTTTCTTTTTTTTTTTTCCCTGGGAGCTGGCTGCAAGCACCCTGGCGCATTTCCCGCTTAGATCCTGCACCCTCTGTCTCTCCAATCTCCACTACACCGTGCTATGTGTGCCAGCGCTCCCCGCGCAGATCACCGGGGCTGGTTATTTCGCGGGGTGTACTTCCACTCCCTCCCGGCTCTGAATCCTCTCCTCCCGCCAGTGCGCTGGGGTGGGTCCCGCTGGGTCGCGGCTCTGTATCTTACCCGCCTCTTGGGGTGCCGAGTCCTCTCGGGTGTAGCTGCACGCTGAGCGCTTTCCTGTGTATTCTCATCTCTCTTTTAGAAATAGTTGTATTTGCTGTATTTTCGTAGATAAATATAGTGTTGGGAGGAGATTTCTGCCACCCTGCTCATGCCGCCATCTTCCCGGAAGTCAAAAACCTTTATTTTTTATGTAAATAAAATAATTTTTTGCCCAGACCAGTGGCTGTGAAACAGTTTTGATCTCACACTGCTATTACTAAAAGGTGTTTGAGTGTCTGCCCCCAGAACATATATGTAATATAAATACCATATGTAAAAATTTATTTTTTATATCCACATATTGCTGGAGTATATATAACTAATATATATGTATTATAAACATGGAAATAGATGTTTAAAAAGAGTAAGACAAAGATAAATATAAATGAAGTCCTACTATTTTTTTTCACACACCCCATGGAACTTATTCACCTCCCTGGGCTACATGACCCCTCACATGCACACTGAGATCCCAGCCCAGACTCCAGAAACAGTCTTAGTATGGTCCCCTGCCTCAGTTTCCTCCCTGCCAGATCCATTCTTCATAATGTGCTGTTGCTGACACCCAGAGCTGGTCATGTTAAACTCCTAACTTAAAACCTTTCAGTGACATCTCACTGCCAATAGGATAAAGTGCAAACCCAATGCCATGTAAATGGCCCTTCATGGTCTGACCCTTCACTCCCTTGCAGCACCTCCTACCACTTTTCTTTAACACACTCCAGAAATCCAGGCAGATTGCCTTCTGGACCCGTACACATTCTTGCCCTAGCCATTGCTGGCCCTTTTGCCTGAAATGCCATCTCTGAGTCCTCCTCTTTTTTTTTTTTCCTGATAAATTCCTGCTCAATCTTTAATAACATTCATCTCCAACAGAAAAACCTTTCCTGGATGAACCCAGGTTCTGTATAGTCATAATGCTCTCCACACAGCTCTATCCTTGATCATACTCCATTATATTATAGCTGTTGAGAGCTGTGTAGTTTGTACAGTTCTTTCCCCACCACTTGATTAATTGCTTCATGAAGGCAGGGACAGGTTTTTCTGCCTTTCGTCTCTAACACCTGCACAGTACCTGGCAGTGGTAGGTACTCAATAAAAGAACAAATGATTGAATGAACAGCATTCTCCCTGAGAAAACTGGAAAATACTGAACATTTAAAAAGGCAAAACCAGAACCACTTGTATTCCTCCAACAATTCCAAATTAGCATTTTATGTATTTCCTTTTAGCATTTTTTTTAACCGCATGGTTATATGCCAATATACATTTATCATTCAGGCATATGAAGTTTCATAATGATTATACAACTTTGCATCCTCCCCACTGTTCCTTTTCTTGTGGTGATACTATGATCAGACACGCTTTTGTTGGCAGGTATGGGAAGCAAGTGATTCCAGTGGTAGAGAAAAAGGAGGTGTGAAGGCAGTCAGGTCTGTAGAGTAACTGCAGCCATCCCCAATAAGCACATGAAAGAATTTATTATGGGATCTGTATGAACTTGGATAAGCCATTTCCCTGCTCTTGGGCTTCAGACTTCAATCTGCAAAACGAGAAAATTAGAGGAGATCAGTATTTTCTAAAGTAGGGAATGTATTCACATAAGGTTTACAAGATGATTTTAAGTGGTACATGGGTTGACTTTTTGGTTTCAACAGTTGTGTATTTATTCTAGTGTGAATGAGAAAAATGACATGACTAGCTTACTAATCCCATGGTTTGACAGATCTTGTTGCTTATAACAAGGCCAAAGTAACTATTAAAGTAAAATAAACTAAGTGGATTTAAGAAAAAACATTAGTAAATTAAAAAACAGATGATACATAGGTATGACTCAAATTGGGGCAGTTTTATGAGAAAAGTAAGTTGGGAAACACAGGTAGTTCCTTGCATTCAAAGATGCGATGATTCTCTGATTCCTGTGTACTACCAATATAGGAAAGGGCTATTTAGATCCACCCACTCAAAAAAAGTTTTAAGGAGTCTTAGGTCTTAGCTCCTCGCATAATGCCTGGCACATGATGGCTATCAATTAATGTTTGTTAAATTGAAATTCAGAAAAGGTTTATGTAGGCTTGAGGGTGGCTGATGTTTTGGGCACTTGGCATCTGTGCTGTCCAGTCAGCACTTTGCTGCAGTCATCTATAATGCTGACAGACAGAATCCTGTTTTATGCATTAATTGTTCAACTCATGTTTTTTTCTAGACTCCTAAAGCAGGCAGAAAACATAGCCATTATCTAGCTCAAATCCTCCGTGTTTTAACTGAGGACTGTGAGGTCCAAGAAAGGGATGTGACATCCTGAAGGTCACACTGTCCTGGCCAAGACACCTGTCCAGTGAATGCCACAGGCTAGATAACTCACAACCTTTCCCCTTATGTAACTCAAGGAGTGCCATGTAGAAACTAATGAACTGCTGAGTGTACACAAGAGACGAGAGCTCTCTAAGGGCCAAAATGAAGAGGAGCCTAAAAGCCAAAGCACAGAATGTGATTTAGTGCTGGGATTGCCCATTGGGGTGGGGTTAGGATGGGAGCTAAGGGCATCATGGCTGAAGTTTGATAGCCTGCAAGGACAGATGAACTTTCAATTTCAGTGAGGCAGGGATGGAACTGAAACTCCTGAATGTAGCTGAGGCCTTTAGAAGAGCTACCCCATTTAGTGAAAAAGTAGACTAGAAATCAATGTGACCATCAGCATTAGGAGGTGACATGAACTCCTGTCTATCTTAACCTGGACTCTGGGTCCAAAAAAACTTGGCCCCCTCATAAGTTTTGGTGAGTCCCTTAGTCTCTTGGAGCCACAGTTTCCATGTTTGTGAAATGGGGTGGTTGTGAGGATTAAATGAGTCAATAAATGTAAAGTGCTTAGCACATGGTAAGTGCTAAATCAGAGCTAGATGATGGTGCTGTTACTTATTATGTAAGAAGTTGGGAATTCATGGAATGTGTTAAGTGGAGACTATCCAGTGAGCTGGTGAATGTTTAACAGCCAACTCTCTGGGAGGCAGGAGGTAACCCTGATTTGAAGTGTTTGCTGATTTCTGTGGCGTACACGCTCCCACAATGGCCAATTTCAAGCTACCAACCTGATGTCACAACATGGAGTTGAGAAGAGATCCCCTCTCTGTGAGCTGGTAGGAGCTGACTTTGGCACGCCACTGAGACCAAGAACTAGCTTGTAGTCCATTCTGACCTCTGTTTTTTTTTTTATTAAGATGATCTCTATGGATCAAAGTTAACTCTGTCCTGGTCAATATAATCTAGCTAGAAGAATGTTCTAATTTGTTAGTGATTTATTAGGTGAGCATGCAGGTGAGGCAGTGGAAGTTGAACATGTCCATTTCTGTGATCTCAGAAGGAAGTAAGCCAATGAGTGCTGAGCCCATTGCATCCTCCCCCACTTTCCCCACCCTCATGTACCATGAGAGAAGGAGGCAGAATGGAGCCAGGGCATCAAAACCAGTCCAAGACAGCTAGCTACCAATCTACTTTCTGTCTCTATAGGTTTGCCTATTCTGGACATTTCATGTAAATGGAATCATATAATATAAGGTCTTTTGTGACTGGCTTCTTTTTTTAAAAAAAACAAAACTTTAATATGTTTCAAAACCATGCAGAAGAATATCTTTAGGACTTCCAGGTGGTGAAGGTTTCCTTCAAAAGTACAAACTATGAAAGAACAAAATAACAAATTTGGCTGCTTTCAATTTAAGAACTTCTGTTTAACAATAGGTCCCATGACGAAAGTGCTCAGAAAAGCCACAAATCAGAAGACTTTGCAATATGTGTGACCAATGACACACACATATAGGTGATTTTTTTAAATCTTCAAAGCCCAGTAAATAAATTAATAAATACAAAACCAAAAAGCCCAGAAGGAAAAAGAGCAAAAGACAGGAACAGGTTGTAACTAGCTTCTTACTGTAATGTTTTCAAGGTTCATCCACATTGTAGCATGTATCAGTACTTCATTCCTTTTTATTATCAAATCATGTTCCATTGGGTGTATATGCCACACTGATCCACTCATCAGTTGGTGGGCATTTGGGTTGTTTCTACTTTTTGGACATTATGAATAATGCTGCTTTGAACATTCTTGTGCAAGTTTTTGTGTGGACATATGGTTTCATTTCCCTGGGTAGATACCCAGGAGTGAAATTGCTGGGTCATAAGTTCATTCCATTTAACCTTTTGAGGAGCCGCCAAGCTGTTCTCCAAAGTGGCTATATCAGTCTACATTCCCAATGGCAATGTATTGGAACTGTCCTTCCAATATCTCCACATCCTCAATACTTAATTAGTATCTGTCTTTTTAATTATAGTCATCCTAGTGGATATAAGTGGTATTTCACAGTGGCTTTGGTTTACATTTCCCTGATGGCTAATGGTTACATATGTAATTAAAAATTTTTCAGTAGCCACATTGTAAGAAGTAAAAAGAAATGGGTGAAATTAATTTTAATAATGAATTTTATTGAAGTCAGTGTATCTAAAATATCATTTCAGTGTATAATTAGCATAAAAATTATTAACGAGATACTCAAATTCTTTTTTGTTGTTGTTCTAAGTCCTTGAAATCTCTTGTATATTTTATACTCACAGCCCATCTCTAATTCAGGTACTCAGTAACCACATGTGGCTCATGGTCACCACATGGAACAGTGCAGGCCTAGGGAAAGAAAGTGTGGAAAGGTAAATGAGGCAGAGAGAAGAGTCTGGAAGGGCACAGAGGTGGGATGGGCACTGTGTTTAGGGATTGGAAAGAGCAGCAGGAGGCAAGCAGGAGGGACAGGGGGACAGAGAGGAGCTGGTGTGGGAACCTTAGCATCTGTGTCTTATTGTTAGTGATGAATATATGTGCCAGAAGTTCCTCAAGGAGAACAGCTGGAATATCTTTCGAAAGGACCTGATGCGGCTGCTGGTGAAGTCTCGTCAACGGCCACCATTCACTCCAGCCCAGCCCAAGAAGAAAGGGATCTACAACCCCAAGTCTCTGACACTGGATTTGTGTAGGTCTGACAAGAAGACTGAACCTCGTTGTCCCATTTTTATGGCACCCCAGAAATACCTTCCCCCATTGAGGATTGTCCAAACCATCATAGCACCCCGGTACAAAATCCAAGAAATCCTGCCTCAGTATAAGAATGTGGGGGTCCTTGTTTAGACATTAAAGGATGTTGGGTTGGTCACCATGTTTCCTCAATGACCACCATGGGATGGGGTGGGGAGTGGGGGTTCTTAGGGGCTCAGCTATGAGATGTTTGGGGGGCAGCAGCTGGGGCACTCTCTCCCTTGACACTTGTGGGGCTAAGTGAGTGGTTGGTCAGGAGGCTGGGTGTGGATGGGCTGATCACTGGGGATGGTTTCAAGGTGAGAGGGTCTTATCTGATAAGATGGATGGGAGGCAAAGGGGCTCAGATCAAAGTGAGCAAGACTGCGGTTACAAACTCAAATGCCTTCCAAGGCCAGACAGGTCATCTAAAGAATGGGGAGGCAATGGGGAGTGGTGGGGACTGGTGCTCACATTCCCCATCCAGATGGAACAGCTGCTCCTCTGCCCCAGTCAATTCTGCCATGCCAGGAAAACAAAGAAACCCTATATTTTAGATGATTTCTACTGGTTTTTAAATGAGAGCAACTAATTCAAATTGTTTTTGAAATAATGTTAGGCAAACAAAACACATACGTGGGCTGTGTTGGGCCTACAGGCTGCTGGTTTGGCAGTGCTTGTCAAGCACCTCTTGACAGTGCATTGCTGGAGGGTGGAGTGAGGCATGACTGCTGGAGGGAAGTATATGGAGCCAGAGAGACAGATGGGCAGCATGACAGGAGTAGTCATCCTGGGTCAAAGATGAGGAGCGAGCAGCCTGAGAGAGGAGGCAGGCCAGAGACAAGGAGGCTGACGGTCTCCCTCTGGGGGTCCTGCATCTGTGCTGCCTATCACTGACCTGGGCCAGCTCTCCTTGTTGGTAGCACTGGGCTTAGAACTCAGGATTCCTGTCTCCATCCAGTGCCCAAGACCCAGTGCCAAGTCATCTTTCTCCCTTGGGGAGCCCATCGTTTAGGCCTGAGAGCCCTGATGGACCTGGTAGTGGCCATGGCAGCACGTTACCTGTCTAGAGGCTACCAGGAGAGACGGGAGTACTCCTCCACCCCACATACATGCACACTCTCCTGCCTCACCCCTGCCTGGCGAGGCATGGACCACAAGTGCTGAGTGCTGAGCCAGTACTGGGAGCTCTGGGGAGCCTGCTCGGTTTCTGTCTCACTAGATCCCCTTGAGTGCCTTGAGTCCATCATCTGCATCCACGTCCCCAGTGACAAAATGAACAAGTTGGACAAGATCAATGGTTTTCACGAGTGAGAGGTGAGTATAGTTTGAAAAGCATATTCAAGATTATAATTTTTTTTGTTGAATTTATAAGAAAACTTTTCATGTTGCACAGCAGAGAAGGAGTCTGGAATTTTTCTGTCAGAAGGGCTGTGGATATAAAAAGTTGGAGAATCAGCTAATTATCTCTGATAGCTCCAGAGAGTCAAGGAGTCTGGAATGTCTGGAGCAGTCCTGGCACTAATTGGGACCATGTAGATTAGGGTGTCTGACTATATTTAGGAACCTCTTTTGCATCGCCAAGATGATGGTGTGGACAACTTGTTCATTTATTTGAAATTTACTTATTAAGTACTTGCTCCCTAGCAAATACGAAGAAGGATAAGAGGCAGTCTCTGTTCCCTCTTATTCTTGAGGCTAGAGGTCAGCAAACTCTTTCTGTAAGGGGCCAAATAATAAATATTTTAGGTTCTATGGGCCATATTGTCTCTGTTGTAACTATTCAAGTCTGTATGGTGAAAGCATCTTTAATGTTCCAATAAAATTTACAAAAACAGGTGGTAGGCCAGATATGGCCTGTAAACCATAGTTTGCTGCCCCCCTGCTTTAGGCACTAGAGAGCCACTGAACGTTCTTGAGCACACATGACCTAACCAGAGAAGGGGTGAGAAGCTTATTTTTTAGCATTTCTACGACAGCCACCTTGCTAAACATCTGAGTGTGGAGTCTGATGACTTTTGGGCTAAGGCCCCAGCTCTGCCAACTTAATGGCTATTGAGGAGTAAAAGAGGTGGTACATGAACCAGAGGGTTGGCAGGGGGGAGTTAAAAAAAAGAAAAAGGAAAAAAGAGGTGGTATGTGCACAGCAAGGTGGAGGATTGTATTCACTGAGACCCCTGGATCCTGCTTCCTGGGAAGTGAGAGAAAAAAGTTCAAGGATAGGAGGCAGAATATGAGTTCTGGGGATGGTGGTGAGAACATAGACTAGAAGGGCAACCTGGGAGTGAGGGCTCTGTGTGGGGCCTGGGCTTGGGGAACCTTGAGAGGAGCAGAGAAAGAGCAAAGCTTTATCTGAAGCTGCCATGTAACAGGTACAGGAACCTGAGGATGAGAAATGTCTGAAGAGTTCTTCAAAGAGCTTTTCTGTGCAAAGAATGTATTTCTCCTTTGAAATTTTCTGGAAAAACTAAGTAAACACTTGAATAGCTCTTAGTTATGGTTTTATGCAGTGCTGCCATTTCTTTGGATTTGGTAACCAAGCAGAGAGTGGGCAGCATGGGACCTAAGTTATATTTGGGTTGTACATGTCAAGTCTCTGGTACATATTATGGGCTCAATACACATATTAGGTGCTGTTAGCACCTTTTCACCAAGATCGGTTTGGCCATCCAGAGACTCTCTTCCCCCTTCAATGGAATAGGAAACCAAGGCTTTGGAAGGCTAAGCCTTCATAATTGGTGATAAAAGCCATCCCCAAGAGATATGGGGTGGGAGGGTCCTGGCCAACATCTTGCCCATTTCCCTCATTCTTCACTAAGTAACTAGTATGTGGACATTAAGGGGCAGCTCCCAAGCGAAAGAGAAGAGGCAGGTCACCAAGCATTAATGTAACTGTGAGTGAGCATGCTGTTTGAAAGAAGAATGGATGGGACAGTGTGGGGAGGGCTTGTGGTTGCTTGTAAGTGTTTGTCGGTCTCCTGGTTCCCAGGCTGTAAGCTTCAGAATGAGCAGTGGTTCTCAAGGCCTGCTGCCCCTCCCCCACATGCACCCTGTAACATGGAGCAGGGATCAGAATCAAGCAGGGGAGGACAAATTATGCTTTAATGGGGAGAAGTTCATTCAGAAGGAGCAAACGTGACACCCCTTAGCACAACTCTTAGCCACAAACTATGTTTTCAGTGCTACAGAGGTCCTCACTGTCCACCTGGGCACAGATCTAAGGGTCAGGAAGCCCAGTGATCCGCCACAAGGGAGAAGGGCCCTTGCTCAGGTATTGAGCACCCAGTGTGTGCCAGGTATTGCATGAGACACTCTACGGAGGCTGCCACTTACGCTGAAAATATTTCCTGGCAACTAACTGGGCAGCATTAACCCATTTGACAGATAAGGAGCCTGAGGCCCAGAGAGGCAAAGGCTTGGTCTAAGCTCACACGCTACCAGGTGGTTGTTCCAGGAAATCCTTGTGCTTTTACCATACCCAGTGCCCTCCTAGGCAGTCAGCAGTATTTGTACTATTACACAACCATTACTCATCTGTTCCAAATGAGCCACCTGTTTTCAAAAAAGAAATTCTGTGCACACAACCTTGGAACTATGTTGGAGAGAATATAATCGCCCTCTGAAATGATTTTCCATATGTAAATAAGTTAGTCATACTTGGAGAGGCACACCCAGGCCACGGAGCCAAAAATATAGCCCCCAGAAAATGAAAAAGCCATTTGAAAAACAAACACAGGAGATATAGCCAGCCTTTGTTATGGGAAGTATTTAAGATCCTGCCTTGGGGTTGGAAGCAAAAGCATTCTTTAAATTCTTTATTCTTTTTATATAACCCATGGGAAAATCTTACCTTCCAGTTGTGGAAAGTCTAAGGGGTGTGATGGGTCACTTCCAAACTCACATAGTATACCCAGAGGCCATCTGCCATGATGCCATTCTCCTATATGGGGATTGAAGGGGCTTAACCATAAAGGAGCTGAGTTGCAGAACTTGTAATCACTGGTTCAGAGCCGACAGTGAGGATGAGTAGTTTCTAGATGGCTGAGTAGCAGCTCCAAAGCTGGAACATGGGTTTTTCATGTTTGCTGAAGGCTATGGGCTTTAGCCCTGGATAGAGTGGGGAGCAGTGAGAAGACGGCATGTCTGGACATGCACTGTGTGACTTTCAGCCAGGCTCCTGCCCTTTCTGGAACTTAGCTACTATCATTTGAGGGGTCCAGTAGGTCCAGGGGCTGAGCAAGCCCTCTGACTCTCTCTTGTTTTGCCCCCACCTATTCACTTCCAAAGCCTTCCCCATCCCCAACAGAAATCAGAATCAGGAAGAAAATGGATTATTGAGACATTTGGTCAGGTGTGAAAATGAACTGTAGATGAGATAAAAGTATTTCATTAACGTTCAATGTCCTGATGTTGGTGATTGTGTTGTGGTTATGTAAGAGAATCTCTTTGTTCTTAGGATATACACACTAAAGTGCTTGGCAGTTAAGGGAGATAATTTCTTCAACTTACTTTCAGATGATCTAGAACTATATTATGTATATATTTGGTAAGGCAGAGCACATGGAGTACTACCTCCTTATCTGTGGTTGTGCTTTCCACAGTTTTAGCTACCCTCAGTCAGCCGGGGTCTGGAAGCAGATGGTCAGAAGTATCATCAGAAGGTCAGTAGTAGCCTAACACTTCATCACAAAGTCTATGTCATTCACCTCACTTCATTTCATCATGTAGGCATTTTATCAATTCGGATCATCATAAGAAGGGTGAGTATAATACAGTAAGATTGAGACCACATTCACATCACTTTACTACAGTATAGTGTTATAGTTCTGTTTTATTATTAGTTATTGTTGTTAATCTCTTACTGTGCCTAATTTATAAATTAAACTTTATCATAGGTATGTCCATATACGAAAAAATAGTAGATATAGGGTTCAGTACTATCTGTCATTTCAGGCATCCACTGGGGGTCTTGGGATGTGTCCCCTACAGATAAGGGTGGACTATATGGTATCACACAGTGGTAATAATTGGTAAATCTGGGTGAAGTGTATTTAGGAGTTATTTGAACCATTCTTGCAATTAAAAAAAATTATTTTTAATTGTATAAAAATTTAACACACAAAACTTACCCTCTCAACCTTTTTAAGTGGGCAGTTCAGTGGCATTCATAAGTAAATTCACACTGTTGTGCAACCATTACCACACCTATCTCCAGATATCTTTTCGTCTTGTAAAACTGAAACTCTGTACCTATTCAACAATAACTCCTCATTCCCCCCTGTCCTAGCCCCTGGCAATTATCTTTTCACTTTCTGTCTCTATGGATTTGACTGTTTTAGCCACCTTATATAGGTGGAATTATACAATATTTGTCTTTTTGTAAATGTCTGATTTCCTTTAGCATAATGTTCTTAGGGATCATTCATGCTACAGCATGTGTCAGAATTTCCTTCACTTTTGAGACTGAATAATAGTCCAGTGTGTGTCTGGGTATATATATAATACACACAACCACTATATTTTATCCATACATGTTGATAGACACTTGGGTTGCTTCCACCTTTTGGCTATTGTGAATAATGCTACTATGAGCATGGGTATACACACATCTTTGAGACCCTGCTTTCAATTCTTTTGTATATACTCAGAGATGGAATTGCTAGATTATATGGTAATTCCATTTTTAATTTTTTGAGGAACCACTGTAGCTATTGCACCATTTTCCATACCAGCTGCACCATTCTTTTTTTTTTTATTAAGGTATCATTTATATACAATCTCATGAAGGTTTCACATGAGCAACATTGTGGTTTCAACATTCACCCATATTATCAAGTCTCCCCCACACCCCATTGCACTCAGTGTCATTCAGTGTAGTAAGTTGCTATAGAGCTACTACTTGTCTTCTCTGTGCTATACTGCCTTCCCCGCAACTCGCCCTATATTATGTGTGCTTATCATAATGCCCCCTTTAATCCCCTTCTCCCTCCCATCCCACCCACCCTCCCCAACCTCTTCCCTTTGGTAACCGCTAGTCTCTTCTTGGAGTCTGTAAGTCTGCTGCTGTTTTGTTCCTTCGTTTTTGCTTTGTTGTTTGTTACACTCCAAAAATGAGTGAAATCATTTGATACTTGTCTTTCTCTGCCTGGCTTACTTCACTGAGCGTTAATACCCTCTAGCTCCATCCATGTTGTTGTAAATGGTAGGATTTGTTTTCTTTGCATGGATGAATAATATTCCTTTGTGTACATGTACCACATCTTCTTTATCCATTCATCTACTGATGGACACTTCGGTTGCTTCCATGTCTTGGCTATTGTTCATAGTGCAGTGATAAACATAGGGGGGCATATGTCTTTTTGAATCTGTGATCCTGTTTTCTTAGGGTAAATTCCAACTAGTGGAATTTCTGCTTCAAATGGTATTTCTATTTTGAGTTTTTTGAGGAACCCCCATACTGCTTTCCACAATGGTTGAACAAATTTGCATTCCCACCAGCAGTATGGGAGGGTTCCCCTTTCTCTGCATCCTCGCCAGCATTTGTTGTTCCTTGTTTTTCGATGTTGGCCATCCTAACTGGTGTGAAGTGATATCTCACTGTGGTTTTCATTTGCATTCCCCTGATAATTAGTGATGTGGAGCATCTTTTCATGTGCTTGTTGGCCATCTAAATTTTTTCTTTGGAGAAGTGTCTGTTCAGATCCTCTGCCCATTTTTTAATTGGGTTATTCGCTTTTTGGGTGTTGAAGCATGTGAGTTCTTTATATGTTTTGGATGTCAATCCCTTATCGGATATGTTATTTATGAATATATTCTCCCATACTGTATGATGCTTTTTTGTTCTACTGATGGTGTCCTTTGCTGTACAGAAGCTTTTTAGTTTGATACAGTCCCATCTGTTCATTTTTGCTTTTGTTTCTCTTGCCCGAGGAGATATGTTCATGAAAAAGTTGCTCAAGGTTATATTCAAGAGAGCTTTGCCTATGTTTTTTTCTAAGAGTTTTATGGTTTCATGACTTACATTCAGGTCTTTGATCCATTTTGAGTTTACTTTTGTGTATGGTGTCAGACTGCAATCCAGTTTCATTCTCTTACAAGTAGCTGTCCAATTCTGCCAACACCAGCTGTTGAAGAGGATGTAATTTCCCCATTGTATGTCCATGGCTCCTTTATCATATATTAATTGGCCATATATGTGTGGGTTTATATCTGGGCTTTCTATTCTGTTCCATTGATCTATGGGTCTGTTCTTGTGCCACTACCAAATTGTCTTGATTACTCTGGCTTTGTAGTAGAGCCTGAAGTTTGGGGAGCGTAATCCCCCCTGCTTTATTCTTCCTTCTCAGAAATGCTTTGGCTATTTGGGGTCTTTTGTGGTTCCATATGAATTTTTTTAATAATTTATTTTGGTATCATTAATCTACAACTACATGTGTAATATTATGGTTATTAAACTACCCCTTTCATCAGATCCCCCCCACCAACCCCATTACAGTCACCGTCCATCAGCGTAGTGAGATGCTATAGAATCACTACTTTTCTTCTCTGAGTTGTACAGCCCTCCCCGTGCCCCCCCAACATTACATCTGCTAATTGTAATGCCCCTTTTTCCCCCTTATCCCTCCCTTCCCACCCATCCTCCCCAGTCCCTTTCCCTTTGGTAACTATTAGTCCGTTCTTGGGTTCTGTGAGTCTGCTGCTGTTTTGTTCCTTCAGTTTTTTTCTTTGTTCTTATGCTCCACATATGAGTGATATCATATGATACTTGTCTTTTTTTGGCTTGGCTTATCTCACTGAGCATAATACCCTCTAGCTCCACCCATGTTGTTGAAAATGGTAGGATTTGTTTTCTTCTTATGGCTGAATAATATTCCATTGTGTATATGTACCACATCTTCTTTATCCATTCATCTACTGATGGACACTTAGGTTGCTTCCATTTCTTGGCTATTGTAAATAGTGCTGCAATAAACATAGGGGTGCATCTGTCCTTTTCAAACTGGGCTGCTGCATTCTTAGGGTAAATTCCTAGGAGTGGAATTCCTGGGTCAAATGGTATTTCTATTTTGAGTTTTTTGAGGAACCTCCATACTGCTTTCCACAATGGTTGAACTAATTTGCATTCCCACCAGCAGTGTAGGAGGGTTCCCTTTTCTCCACATCCTCGCCAACATTTGTTGTTGTTTGTGTTTGGGATGTTGGCCATCCTCACTGGTGTGAGGTGATATCTCATTGTGGTTTTAATCTGCTTTTCTCTGATGATTAGTGATGTGGAGCATCTTTTCATGTGCCTGTTGGCCATCTGAATTTCTTCTTTAGAGAAGTGTCTATTCATGTCCTCTGCCCATTTCTTAATTGGATTATTTGCTTTTGTTTGTTAAGGTGCGTGAGTTCTTTATATATTTTGGATGTCAACCCCTTATCAGATACGTCATTTATGAATATATTCTCCCATACTGTAGGATGTCTTTTTGTTCTACTGATGGTGTCCTTTGCTGTACAGAAGCTTTTCAGCTTGATATAGTCCCACTTGTTCATTTTTACTTTTGTTTCCCTTGCCCGGGGAGATATGTTCATGAAGAAGTCGCTCATGTTTATGTCCAAGAGATTTTTGCCTATGTTTTTTTCTAAGAGTTTTATGGTTTCATGACTTACATTCAGGTCTTTGATCCACCTTGAGTTTACCTTTGTGTATGGGGCTAGACTGTAGTCCAGTTTCATTCTCTTACATGTAGCTGTCCAGTTTTTCCAACACCAGCTGCTGAAGAGGCTGTCATCTCCCCATTGTATATCCAAGGCTCCTTTATCAAATATTAATTGACTGTATATGTTTGAGTTAATGTTTGGATTTTCTATTCTGTTCCACTGGTCTGTGGGTCTGTTTTTGTGCCAATACCAAATTGTCTTGATTATCTATATGAATTTTAAAACTACTTGTTCCAGTTCGTTGAAGAATGCTGTTGGCATTTTGATAGGGATTACATTGAATCTGTAGATTGCTTTAGGCAGGAGGGCCATTTTGACAATATTAATTCTTCCTAGCCAAGAGCATGGAATGAATTTCCATTTATTAGTGTCCCCTTCAATTTCTCTCAAGAGTGTCTTATAGTTTTCAGGGTATTGGTCTTTCACTTCCTTGGTTAGGTTTATTCCTAGGTATTTTATCAGCTGCAACATTCTTGCAAGTTTAGTGTGAAATTATTTCAAAATACAAATTATAACTGAAAAAATAGGGGAAGCTAATATATATATGCATAAATATTAGCTCTAATTGACTTTATAATTAAGTGATAATTGATTTTAAAATCTGGCAACAAGTTACCTGATATCCAGGGTGAAAAGGGAAACATGTTATTTAACTAGAAATTAGACAAAACCAAGAAGAAAATGGAGGAAGTCAGTATGCATTTGTATAAACATTAGCTAAGATGATTAGTAAAACCTGGGTTTTAGCTCCCTGATGGCCACAGCAAAAAGAGAAACATGGTATTACATTATTTGAAAGGAAGAGTCTGCTCAATCCCTTCAGAATAGTAAAGTTTTTCTCATCCTAAGAGGCTAGAGACATTTGTCTTTCATATGTGCCTCCTACTCTGTTTATTCTTCTTTGAGAGTACCTTAAATGAGGGGTCTGCCTGTTTCTACTTGGCTCTAGACTTCTCTGCCTTATGTCTCTTCTGAGACCACAAAGTTGGTGTCTAGAGTGGCTGGCTGCAGGTGAGGGCTGTTACCTGCTGGTTCCCTTATTGAAGGTTTATTACATGGAAGAAGGCAGTGGACTCGTGGTGCTTTTAGCCCTACTAACACTGACCATCTATAATTTTAATGGTTAGAAACTGAGAGCATATCTTTTCCTGAGAGCAGGTTTTTATCTTGCAATATGCCAGGAAGTTCTTCTTACTGTCATAACTTAAACTCATGCTAGTGTTAAAGACTTCTTCTCATTTTGTGTAAGGTGGAGATGGAGAGGAATTGCACATCACTTTTCTGGAACCCTTCTCCCAATTTAGCCAGCAGTTCTCCTGTCCTTCGGTCTGATTTTACTGACATCACAGAGCAGAAGGAACAGGATAATGAGCAGTTCTGGATTGGGCCGCTCTGCTCCAGAACAGCTGGGTGACATTAAGCAAGTGACTGTTCCTTGCCTCAGTTTTCCCATGTGTACTATGGAAATAATAGAAGCATCTGTTTCATAAAGTCATGAATATTAATTTAAGTAATCTTAAGAAACTCAATGTGAAACACTAAATTCAGTTTGACTCAGAAAGCAGATGCCTAGGGTGGGATGAATAGGGGCACTAGGGACAGAATGGTATGGATAGTAGGTCCCTGAGCCCTGAAGACTGACAAGGAGGCTCACCCTGCCCACAGAGATGAAATTGAAGAATCCTGCAGATGTCCATTTTTTTCAATATAACAGATCACAGCAGCTGGGGTATTTGTACGTGTAAAAAGCTCTCATCTTTGAATCATTCTGCATTTGCCCATCACTCTATTATCATATATATCATTCTCAGCTTCGATGATTACCAGCTCATGGGGTCCTCTGCCTCTTTGAGAGAGGAGCCCTTGAGCCTGTTGGCTGCCTACCTTCTGCTCCTCCCTTTATGCTAGTATTTGTCTACTGTTCCTCATTCTCCAGGCTCCTGGGCATCTCCATTAGATAGGGAGGTGTGTGGAAGTTGGCAGGACTGAACTAAAGTCTAGGTGAATTCAACTAACAAGTCTCCAATATACTCTGGGGAAAGGGAGCTGGTCAGGGTTTGGAGATACAGCACAAAAACAAACCAAAGTCAAGTGTCCATGAGTAGATGAATGGATAAAGAAGATGTAGTACATATACACAATGGAATATTATTCAGCCATAAGAAGAAAACAAATCCAGACATTTGCAACAACATGGATGGAGCTAGAGGGTATTATGCTCAGTGAAATAAGCCAGGCGGAAAAAGACAAGTATCAAATGATTTCACTCATATGTGGAGTATAAGAACAAAGAAAAAAACTGAAGGAACAAAACAGCAGCAGACTCACAGAACCCAAGAATGAACTAACAGTTACCAAAGGGAAAGGGACTGGGGAGGATGGGTGGAAAGGGAGGGACAAGGGGGAATAAGGGGCATTACGATTAGCAGACATAATGTGGGGGGGGGCACGGGGAGGGCTGTACAACTCAGAGAAGACAAGTAGTGATCCTATAGCATCTCAGTATGCTGATGGACAATGACTGTAATGGGGTATGTGGTGGGGGGACTTGATGATGTGGGGAGTCTAGTAACCATAATGTTGCACATGTAATTGTAGATTAATGATGCCAAAAAAAACCGAGGTCTTTGGCATCAAGGAGCTTACATTCTGGATTGGTAGTTAAAGAACACAAAAAATGCACAAGAAAAATAAGGGTAAGTGGGGGATGGAGGTGGATTAGAGGTTACTACTTTGTAAAGGGTTATGACATTGGTCAGTATAGGAAGTGAAGGCATGAGCCATACAGATCATTATATCTAGGGTAATAATGTTCCAGGCAGAGAGATGGCATGCTCAGCATGGCTAAAGAACCACAAGAAGGCTAGTGTGGCTAGAATGGAGTCAAAGGAGAGAGAAATTGAAAGGAGACAAGGGAAGAGGGGGACTGAAGGCCAGCTCTTGATCATGTGAAGGGAGCCTTTGGAAGGTTCTTAACAGAGAAGTAATACGATATGTTTACAGACTTGGGGTTTAAGCACAGGGTGGAGCGGGAGGTGGTGTGTGCACGTGCAGTTGGGAACACACTGCCATAATCTAAGTAGAAGATTATGGTGGCTCTGATCAGAGTGGTGGTGGTAGAGGTGTTGTGACAGGGCTGATCATGGACATATTGGTGGCTACCATAATGATTATGGTTTGCTGATGGACTGAATATGAGGAACAAGAGAGAGGAGTCAAGGATGACTCTAAAGATTTTGGTTTGAGCAGGTGGAAGGATGGAGTAGCCATTTCTTGAGATAGAGAAGGCTGTAGAAGCACATTTAGGGGTGAATATCAGGAGAGTGGTCTTTAACAGTTTAAAGGATTTGAGGAGGAAGTGACTTAATACATGTAAAGCAAGTAGAATACCACCTGGCACTTCATGCATACTCATGCAAGGTTGATATTATCCCTATATGTTAAATGAGAAGACTGAAGCTCCAAGGTTATGTAACTCAGCTACTGTCACACTGCTGGTTTGGCAGAAAAGCCAGGATTCAGACCTGGGTCTCTTTGGCTCCAAACCTTGCTTCTCTTTTAAACATCCTCAGCCTTCCATGGTCTCTTGTGTTTATGGTTACACATTGATACTGTCAAAAAGTCCTTCCTTGTGTTTAACAGCGGTCTGTCCTATTACAGTTAGTGCCCAATTCTTTGTTTGGGATGCTTGCATTATGTCAGATGAGGAGGACAAGATCCTGCTTTGAGGGGATAGAGCAGATGGCAGCCCGTGAGCTATTTGCCTCTACAAACATTATTAGTAGAGCCATGAAACTTAAATTCCCTTTTTATAGCTCCTCATCACAAGAAGGTCATTCAAAACTTTACTGACATCAGGTAATTTCTATAACATGCTTTAAAAAATTTAGACAAGTAGTGGATATATATATATGAAAAATCTAAAAATATTTTGATCTTTCATTCCCAAACTTTAAATATATCTAATGAGAATTGAAAAATTTCTGCCTCTTCACCCATCTAATCCCATCTCCCAAGGATAACCCATTTAACAATTTAGTATGTAACCTTCCCAAAGTTCACATACTCATACCCATCTCTGTATTTATTATTTCACCAAAAAAATGGAATTATGCTATACAAGCATTGTCCAATAGATTTTTCTGCAATGATGGGAATGTCTATGCCTGCATGTCCACCAGCCACATACGGCTATTAAGGACTTGAAATGTGGCTAGTGTGACTGAGGCCTGCATTTTAATTTTAATTAATTTAAATAGCTACATGTAGTTAGTGGCTACCATAATGGACAGCACAATGTTACACATTTTGGTTTTTTACTTAGAGTATCCTGGACATTTCTTTTTTTGTATATTTTTATAAATTTTGAAATCATCTCACAGAAAAGTTCCAGTTATAATACAAAAAAGTATTTTCCCTGAGCCATTTGAGACTAAGTTGGGACATAATGCATCATCTCAATGTACTTGCTTATTTCCTTCAAACAAATACATTCCCTTACACAGCCATAATGCAGCCATCACAATCAGAAAATGATCATTGACACATTACAACCATCGAATCGTCAGAGCCCTTCACATTTTGCCAGTTGTCCCAATAATGGCCTTTATAGCAGAGTCCAGTTCATAATCAGGCATTGTACTTAGTTGTCATGCCTCTTTGGTTTCCTTCTGGTACAGTTCTCAGCTTTTCTTTGACATTCATGACCTTGACACTTTTGAAGATTATAGACCAGTTGTTTTGTAGAATGTCCTTCGATTTGGGTTTGTTTGATGTTTTCTCATGATTAGATTTAGGTTATGCATCTTTGACAGGAAATCACATCTCATTGGATGCTATTAGGTGGTGCAAGATTTCAGTTTGTGCTACTACTGGTGATAACTTTATTAGATTAAAATGGTGTCTCCATTGTAAAATTACTTATTACTTATTCCCTTTTCATTCTAAAAGGTATATATGTATGTAGGTATGTCTACATGTTGTGGTTTAATTAAAAACATGTAAAATTTACCATCTTAACCACTTTTAGGTGTATAGTTCAGTAGTGTTAAATATGTTCACGTTGTGAAACAGATCTTCAAACTTTTTCATCTTGCAAATTTGAAACTCAGTACCCATGATTTAACTCTCCCTTCCCGCTCTCTACCAGCCCCTTGTAACCACATTCTGTCTCTATGAATATGACTACTTTAGGTACCTCATGTAAGCAGAATCATATACTAATTGTGTTTTTGTGACTGGCTTATTTTACTCAGCACAATATCCTCAAGGTTCATCCATGTTGTAGCATCTGACAGGATTCTCTTCCTTTTTAAGGTTGAATAATACTCTACTGCATGTATATAGTACTATATTTTATTTATCCATTCATCTGTTGAAATTTGGGTTGCTTCCACCTCTTGACTTTTGTGAATATTGCTGCTATGAACATAGGTATGCAAATATCTCTTTAAGACCTTGCTTTCAATTTCTTGGGTATATATCTAGAAGTGGAATTGCTTGATCATATGGTAGCTCATTTTGATTTTTTGAGAAACTGTCACCCTGTGTTGTATAGCAGTTGCACCATTTTACAATCCTACTTACAGCATACAAGGATTCCAATTTCTCCATATCCTTGCTAACACATTACTGTTGTTAGTAGCCATCCTAATGGGTGTGAAGTGATACCTCACTGTGGTTTTGATTTGCATGTCCCTAATTGTTAGGTTGAACATCTTTCATATACTTGCTGACCATCTGTAAATCATCTTTGGAAATATGTCTGTCATTTTTTTAATTGGGCTGATTTCTTTTTGTTATCAAGATTTCTTTATATAGTCTGGATATTAACAGATACACGATTTGTAGTATTTTCTCCCTTCCTATACTGCCTTTCACTTGTTATGTCTTACTCCTGTTTAAGTATTCTGTGAGGAGGTACTTTGAAACTATGTAAATATCCCCTTCCTTATTGTAATTTCTATTATTCTCTTGTTGATTTATATCAGCATTGGACTCATGGCTTCCTGTTTTATTCAGCTTCTTATAATCTGTTATCACTCTATATTTTCATGCACATTTATCACAGATTTGGCCAGTGGAAGCCACTTCAAGCTGGCTTGTTGTCCTTTTGACATGTTCCTATCTAATTCTCTGAACACTTGCTTATTTTCTGCCACACAGGATATTCCAAGATGGTCTTATGCTTTCCTTTTGCAGCCCTAGAATAAGCCATTTCTCCAAGGATCCTGGTTCCTTTTAGTAGAGAATGGTAATTTTGAAGCTTCTGGCCCTGGCTCTACCACTGATGAAATCTGTGTCCTTGAAAGGCCCAGCATATGATCTGGAAAGGCATACCTCACATCATCAACAAGCCAGAACAAACCCCTCATTTACAGATGAGACTGAGGCCCAGATGGAATCAGTTGGCTAACGTCCTGTTAGTAATATGAGCTTAGACCAGAGCTGAGGCCTCTTGACTCCGTCTAGCGCCCTTTTCCTGCCAATACATATTGCCAGCTATGAGGAGTGATCCCAGTGGGGTCGGCCCCCTCTCTGGGCAGACTTTCCTCTGCTGTCCACTGAGGGTCACCTTTGAACCGGGGAGTCAAGGACTGCCTTTCTGAGAGTTTACCTTTATGGGTGAATCTACCTTAAATTGCACAGGAGAGCTTCAGCTTTTATCTCCAGCTCCTGTGAATTTGGGGCTTACAGACTCCTTCCAGCCTGGGGTGAAATGTCCAAGGGCACCTGGTTCTTCCCCTCTAGGCTAGGGATTTGAGGCCTATGTGCCTTCTTCTGTAGCTCACCTCAGTCAGCTAACACATCTCACAGGGGCATCAACAGGAAAGATGGGATCCAGGCCTGATCCTGGGTTGGAGGTAATGGGATGGGCCTTTTCTACCTGCCATCACTGGCTCCCAGGATCCCCTCCTGCCCCGCCAGGTTATACTAACACCCAGGGAACCACTAAAAATGCTACCACCCCACATTTGGAGGCCAGTATTTCTTGAGGCCCACCTGAAAGTTGGGAGTAAGAACTCCTCTTGTATTCCATTAGAGAATGTTTTCTGTGCCTCACATGGAGGTGGGTGACACTGCATCTGACCTGCACCCTCTGGGTTGGTCAGCTATATGAACTTCCAATCTGAGTTGCTCTGATAATTCAACCTGTCTGTAGCAGTGACACAATACAAGTCAGTCTAAAAAGCTGAGCTTCAGTCTCCTTTGTATTTGACAGACATTCCCTGAGCACCTACTATGTGTCAGGCATTGTTGCATACTGTGGTGCAGATGATTTAAGCTTGATTTCAATCCAGCAGACTTTCAGATAACAATGAAGGATACACATGAGTTCTGTATATAAGAGGCTCAAGGAGGGGCTTCAAGGAAGAGGGCCTAACTTCTGACATTTGTTTCAGGCACCTCAGTCCTGGGAGTGTCAGGTTTTCATAGGCAAGACTGAACATAAATTAGATGATGATTTTGCTAAGTGAAAAATGTGGAAAGGGCAACTGTAGACAGAAGGTACAGCTTGAGAAAGTTGGAATCATCAAATAGCAGTTGAAGAAGAGCACAGCACCTGTGGGACAAACATATATGTGATGGAGAAAGGTGTCGTAAGACATGAAACTTCTGATACCTCAGAGCCCAGGCATGCTAATTTTACAAGAAATGGAGACTTCATGCAGGTTTTTCATTTATTTTTTAAAAGTTAACGTGCAGATAATAGGAAACTGAAAACCCCAAGAAGCAAAGAACAAAGTCATCCATAATCACAAGCATTTCAGTTTGATGTGTTCTAGGTCCCATGTGTGAATCTATACAACTAAGCATCCATTTTTATGTAATTAAGATTGTAGTTATGCATCATGCTTTTTCACACATCATGAATATTTAACATTTTAAAGCCCCCAAACTATGTATTTTGATAACCAAGAATACACTATACCAACCCACTCTGAAAGAAAAAAAAATGTATCCTGCCTTTTCATAAAAGACAAAAATGGCAACAGGCCTCAAGATATTGGCAGAGTTACAATTAAAATGCTACATTCCCTTAATGTTCAATTAAAAATTAGACATAAAGCAAGAGTATACAAAGCATAACACTTTTAAGAGAATTCACTGTCCAATCTATACTATTAAAATATTTAGCATGGAGGTTATGTTTCCACTGAATTACTTAACAGTGTATTCCTAAGCACAGCCATAAGAACACATCAATGGTTCCATCACCAAAATGTAAATATGAACATATCTGCATACACTCCTTTCTATACTTCCTCTGCCCCTCAGCTGCCAACCTAATGGACAAATCTTGACATTTATTTCTCATGGTGTAAATTCCATGTCTAAGATGCCTCTTTTCTATCACTTGAAACAAAAAAAATCTACAAATTGGTTAATTCACTAGTTCTACTTGTTATCATATGCTGTCACCTCACGACATCTAAAAAGCTTAGATGTTGCAAAATAATGAATGTACCTTGTCCACAATAAACACAGGTACTTTATAAAAAGTATATATAGATAGCTAGACCTATGATTATAACCTAAAAATGTCTTCTAAACATGGAGATACTAGCAAAGAGCCCTTCCCTTTACCCTTCCTCCACCATTTCAATGACCAAGTACAGGACATCTAGTTCCAAGAGGTGGATTACCAAAGTAGCTCACAGAAGACAGTCCTTCCTAAAAACTAACAAAAGGGCTTTTATACAGGGATTATTTTACTACCTCTACTTTTATTATATACTTTGTGCATTATTAGGCCTTGTGTATCTGTTAATGCACAGCAATTAACTAAAATGTACAGAGAGAACAATGATTAGATGATCTGAATTTGTCTAAAGACTCACTGGGCACAGAACCCCTCTGCACTTCTTTTCCTGCCCCCTCCCCCACCACTCAGTGAAGAGTCAGCACTGTCTAAGACATTATTTAACACTTTTAAGTCTTCTACTTTAACAATTCCATTTCCTCAATACAACCATTCCTTATGAATTAACAGAAAAAATACTGTAAGGGTGTTACTTTAATTCCCTACTTTAACATATGTTGTATACTTTTGAACTTCTAGAAAGACTAGATGTTTCAAATAAGGATTTAAGTTTTCCACTATACACATAGTAACCTTGAATAAACTAGACACAAAGGCTATATATATAATCTGGAAGTATCTTCTAAATAAGAACATTCTGGCCTGAAACGCTTCCCCTTCTCATCTCTGCCAACCCAAGAGACAAGTATAACAAGCACCTGTAATGCTTAGAGGGGATGTGAACTACATTTCCTCAAGCTGTTTTCAGAAGTCCTATAAATTTTAATACAAAGTGTACACATACATTTGTTTACTAACTCTACTTTTGTCATACACTGGCAACCTCTTTAACATCTAGAAAAACTAGATGTTGTAAATTAGGACTTTTGTCCTTTATATACAATATATACACAACTAAATAAAACAAAATGCAGACATATGGGACAATGGTTAATCTTGTGTAACTATAAACATACTGGTATAAAGCCCTTTGCACATTCTTCTTCCTTCCTGAACCACCAAAGATATAATAATGTGTACTGCTCAGAGAGGTGGTTTGATAATTTCGATCACTCCATTTCTAAAAGACAGTATTTCATATGAATTTTAACAAAAGGGTATCTACAAAATGTGTTATTTTCCTACCTCTACTTTTAACATACTTTGTGCACTTCTAAACATCTAGAATGACTAGATGTTTCAAATTAGGACTTGTTTGTCCACTATATACACAGTAGTGTTGAATAAACTACACATGTGTAACAATGGTTATATCTGAAAAGTGCCTTCTATGTAGGGACATTCTAATCTAGAACACTTCATTTCTCCTAACTCCTCCTCTCCATTACCACATAGGTGAGTATAGGCACATGTCATTTAGACATGATTTTACAATTTCATCTCTAAAAGTCCTTTTCAGAAGACAGCCTTTCAATGAATTTTAACAAAGTATACAAAATGTGTTAGCTTACTAACTCTACTTTTGTCATACATTGGCAACCTTTTTAATATCTAGAGACTAGATATTATAAAATTAGGACCCATTTGTCCAATATATACACAATATATACAGTAAAGTTAAATGAAATGCACACCACAGGGCAATGGATAAGCTGAAATTTCTAGTACCCACTTAGCAAAACATGTTTTGCAATTTCTTCCCTCCCACCACCCTCAACCCGATGAACAAGTACAGAGAATATACTGTTCAGAGAGGTGGCTTAACAATTCCACTTCCAAAGACAGTATTTCCCGTCAGTTTTTAAAAACTATTTACAATAAGTGTTATTCTACTAATACTTTTACATACATTAAGCACTTCTAAATATCTAGAAAGACTAGATATTGTCATGTAAGAACCTACTTGTCCACTATGTACACAGCACTGTTAAATAAAATTGCACATGTATAACAAAGGCTATAATCTGAGGTATCTTCTAAATATTACCATTTTGGCCTGGACCCTTCCCTACTTCACTTCCTTCTCTCCACCACGAATCCAAGTACAGGCATGTGTAATGCTTAGAGGTGGTTGAACAAATTCATATCCAAAAGTCATTTATGAAAAAGCTTTGCTATGAATTTCAACACAAAGTATACAAAATGTGCTAATTTTACTACTTTGTCATACACTGGCAACCTCTTTAACATCTAGAGACTAGATGTTGCAAAAGGACTCATTTGTCCAATTATATACACTATATACAAAGGAAAACAAAATGCACATAAAAAAATGATTTTGTCTGGAAATGTCCAAGTATGAACACACCAGCATATTACCTTTTGCAGTTCTTTCCCCTCCCACTTCCTCCAAACCACTGGCCAAATATAGATAACAATACTGTTCACAGAGGTGCGTTTAACAGTTCCATTCCCAAAGGGCAATATTTCCTATGAATTTTAGCAGAAAAGGTTATTTACAAAGTGATATTTTACTACCTCTACATTTAACATACATCGGGCACTTCTAAACATCTAGATGGACTAGATGTTTCAAATACGGACTCAGTCTGTCCACTATATACACAGCAGTCCTGAATAAACTGCACACATTTAAGTTATAATCTGAAAATGTCTTCGAAATATGAACAGTCTAGCCTAGGAACCACCTTTTCCTTCTCTCCCTTCACCAAACCAAAAGACTAAAGCTCAAATTTTCAGAAGACAATCTTTCCTAGCAATTTTAACACAAAATGTACAAAAGGTATCAGTTTATTAACTGTTTTGTCATACACTTGGCAACCTCTTTAACATCTAGAAAGACTAGATGTTGAAAATTCGGACTCATCTGTCCATTATATACACTATATACACGGCAAAGTAAAACAATGCACAAACATAAAGAACAATGGTTCTCACTATAAACAAACTGGCAATAGAGCTCTTTGCGCTTACTTCTCCCACCTCCCTTGAACCAGTGCCTAAACACAACATGTACTGTTCAAAGAGGTGGTTTGGCCATTCCCCCCAAAACATATCTGCTATGAATTTTAACAAAAAGATATTTACAAAATGTCTTTTTTACTATCTCTACTTTTAACATATATCAGGCACTTCAGAATATCTAGAAAGATCAGATATTAAAAAAAAATTTTTTTAAGTACTTAGCATTGTCAACTATATACACAGTAGTGAGGAATAAAATGAACACACAAAACAATGGTTATAATATGAAAAATGTCTAAATATGAAGTCTGGCACAGAACCTTCTTTTCTTCCATATCAAGGTCTTCTACTCCAGAGTACAAACCCGGACGTGTGTCGCTCCAGACGTAGCTCCTGGAAGTGGTCTAACTTGCATTTCAAAAAGTCATTTCCAGAAGGCATTTTTATTATTTTTTAAAAAACAAATGGGCATTTACAAGACGTGTAATTTTCGAACTCTACTTTATCATACGTCGGCAACCTCTTCAACACCTAGACGGCTTAGATGTAGTAAGTTTTCTTTTGAAAGGTTGGGGGGAAAGTTGAGAGCAGCTTTTTCATATTATATACAATGGCCAGTAAATCTCAAAGGACGCTGGGCACTTCTTATTAGCCAAATGTGGTACGTAAATCTACCATTTTTTTCTTTCCATTAACAAGGTCTGGTAGAACGAGGACCAACCGCCCGATGTCCTGGTTAACCGTTCCACCGGTCTTAGATCGGGGCCTCCGCTCACCTTCCGGGGCAGTTAAGGCCTTTGTTCGTCGTTGTCCGGACAAGGTGAGGTCTCGTCCAATTGGGACGAATCAGTCACCCAGTTCCCGGATCTGCGCGGCTCCAAGGCCTAAAGGCGGCTGAGCCTGCGTCCACTTAGACTGGCCTCTGAGGGCCCCCAAAGGTTCTAACGGCCCTCCGCTGCATTCGAATGGCCGCCATTCTTCTCGCCCTGCCACGCCCAACGTCCCAAGGCGCCGCATCCTCCGCGCCGTGGCGGAGGCTTCGCCCAGGCCCCGCGGGGTTGGGCCAGGAGACCGGGGCAGTCGGGCTGGGTCCAGGCTCGGAGAGGCCGCCGCCGTGAGGTCGCGCAGGTTGGTGGGGATGAGGATGGGGGGGAAGGGGCTGGAGGGAGAAGTTCGCCGCGGCGGCAAGGCCTGGGCTCGGCCAGAGGGCAGCCCGAGCCCAGGCCAGGGTTCTAGGTCTCTGCAGGACAGACCCTGCGGCTTGTCCCCGGGCCCCCCAGCTCACCTGCCGGCGTGAGGGCGGAGGGCCTGGAGGGGCCCGGGGCAAAGAACCGACCTTCGCTTCTCACCGCGCTCTCTGCCGGAACTGACTTGGCAGTTCTCTTAGCTGGCGAGAGAGGAGAGCTGCCGGAAGTGCCCTAGCGTCGGGACCCACGAGCCAAGGTTCCGGGATTGAAACGTTCCGGCGGGGGGAAGGGCGAGGAAGGTATCGCGTTGGGTCCTGCGGCCCTCCTCGCTTGCTCTTGGCCACGGAAATTGTTTTCCGCCTCAGAAGTTATCCAGCCTGTGAGCGTGCGTAGTTTTCATTTCCCTCACGCAGTGTTGGACAAGGAGGCTCTTTCCAATCTTTCATCCATTCAGTCATTGACCACTTATTTTTTGAGCACCTAATATGTGCCACGTAAGCGCTGGATAATTTATCAGTGAAGAAAAATAACCTGAACGAAAATTTCTGCCCTCCTGAAATTTACATTCTTTGGGGAAACGGACGATTCCTTAAATGCATAAAAGGGTAGATAGTGAAAGTGCTGTGAAAAGAAGGGGAATATGATGTGTGAGTGTGGAATGTTTTTGATGGTGTCCAGGTGACTTCTGAGCAGATACCTGACGGAGGTGAGGGAATGAGGGGGATACATACAACAGGGGATGTCAGGTGAAGGAAAATTTTCCTGCCAGAGGGGGCAACAAGTAGGCCCTAAAGGTGAAGCTTATGGGCCTGGCCTGTTCCAGGAACAACAAACAGGCTGGAGCACAGTAAATAGGCAAGAGAATAGAGGCCATGTGGTGTGAAGGACAGATAAAGGAATTCGATATTTTTTTCCAGAGGCAGAAGCAGGGAGACCTCCTAGTAGGCGGTTCCAGTCAACAGGGAGAAACAAGATACTGGTTTGTACCAGGATGAGGCGGCAAAGATGGCAAAATGTGATTGAATTCAGAATAAATATAAGATGGAGCCTGCAGGATTTTGCTGATAGACCAGATGTGAAATGTGAAAAAGAGGAATCAAGGATGACTCCGAGACTTTTGGCCTGAGCAAATGAAGGAGGGAATTGCTATTAACGCAGAAGGGAGGGACCAGAGAGGACAAGTTTTGGGGAGAATATCAGGAGTTCAATTTTGGACATACTAGTTTGAGATGCCTGTTTGACATTTAAGTGGAGATGTCAGATAGACAGTTGGATTTATGAGTCTGGCATTCAGGGCAGAGGCTGAGCTGGAGGTATTGATTTGGTAGTCATCAGCGTATAGATATATTCAAAGATAATGAGGCTGCATGAGAAAACCAAGGGGGTGCATAGAGAACCCTGAGCCCTAGAGCACTGTAATGTGTAGAGGTCAGGGTGATGAGAAGCAATAAGCAAAGAAGACGAGGAGTGACCAGAGTGGTAGGAGAACAACCACAAGAGTGTGATGTCCTGCGAGTAAATTAAATGTTTCAAGGGAAAATTTTCAACCGTGTCAAACATTGATGATAGGTCATGTAAGATATGGTTGAGAATTATACTTCTAGCTTTTATAATTAATGCTACGATGAACACTTGTGAATTTTCAAATTTTGTGGGAGCTTCTGATTTCCTTTTGATTCAATTGTAGAATGTAAGGAAAGATCAAAGGGTGAGTCCGGGCTTAGACTCGATGCAGACCCAGACAGGATTCCCAGGAAGAAAATCCTACAATCAGAAAGACCCTACTTTTTTTTTCCCCCTCACTTTATTATTTATTTATTTATTGGTATCATTAATATACAATTACATGAGCAACATTGTGGTCACTAGATTCGCCCCATTATCAAGTCCCCACCATATACCCCATTATAGTCACTGTCCATCAGCGTAGTAAGATGCTGTAGAGTCACTACCTGTCTTCTCTGTGTAATACTGCTTTCCCCGTGCCCCCCCCATATTATGTGTGCTAATCGTAATGCCCCTTATCCCTTCATCCCTCCCTTCCCACCCATCCTCCCCAAGCAGTCTCTTTCCCTTTGGTAACTGTTAGTCCATTCTTGGGTTCTGTGAGTCTGTTGCTGTTTTGTTCCTTCAGTTTTTCCTTTGTTCTTATGCTCCACAGATGAGTGAAATCATTTGGTACTTGTCTTTCTCCACCTGGCTTATTTCACTGAGCATAATACCCTCTAGAGAGCACCATCCAGGTTGTTGCAAATGGTAGGATTTGTTTTCTTCTTATGGCTGAATAATATTCCATTGTGTATATGTACCACATCTTCTTTATCCATTCATCTACAGATGGACACTTAGGTTGCTTCCATTTCTTGGCTATTTTAAATAGTGCTGCAATAAACATAGGGGTGCATATGTCTTTTTCAAACTGGGCTCCTGCATTCTTAGGGTAAATTCCTATTAGTGGAATTCCTGGGTCAAATGGTATTTATATTTTTAGTTCTTTGAGGAACCTCCATGCTGCTTTCCACAATGGTTGTACTAATTTATATTCCTATCAGCAGTGTAGCAGGGTTCCCCTTTCTCCACATCCTCGCCAACATTTGTTGTTGTTCGTCTTTTGGATGGTGGCCATCCTCACTGGTGTGATGGTGTGAGGTGATATCTCATTGTGGTTTTAATTTGCATTTTTCTGATGACTAGTGATGTGGAGCATCTTTTCATGTGCCTGTTGGCCATCTGAATTTCTTCTTTGAAGAAGTGTCTGTTCAGATCCTCTGCCCATTTTTTAATTGGATTATTTACTTTTTGTTTGTTGAGGTAGGTGAGCTCTTTATATATTTTGGATGTCAACCTCTTATTGGATATGTCACTTATGAATATATTCTTCCATACTGTAGGATGCCTTTTTGTTCTGCTGATGGTGTCCTTTGCTGTACAGAAGCTTTTTAGTTTGATATAGTCCCACTTGTTCATTTTTGCTTTTGTTTTCCTTGCCCAGGGAGATATGTTCATGAAGAAGTTGCTCATGTTTATGTCCAAGAGATTTTTGCCTATGTTTTTTTCTAAGAATTTTATGGTTTCATAACTTACATTCAGGTCTTTGATCCATTTTAAGTTTACTTTTCTGTATGGGGTTAGACAATAATCCAGTTTCATTCTCTTACATGTAGCTGTCCAGTTTTGCCAACACCAGCTGTTAAAGAGGCTGTCATTTCCCCACTGTATATCCATGGCTCCTTTATCATATATTAATTGACCATATATGCTTGAGTTAATATCTGAACTCTCTATTCTGTTTCACTGGTCTATGGGTCTGTTCTTGTGCCAGTACCAAATTGTCTTGATTACTGTGGCTTTGTAGTAGAACTTGAAGTTGGGAAGCGAGATCCCCCCTGCTTTATTCTTCCTTCTCAGGATTGCTTTGGCTATTCAGGGTCCAGAAAGACCCTACTTCTTGAAAGCAGAAAGGAGGAGTGGTGAGAAGGACAGGGGCCTGGGCACTGGGGCTGTAGTTCACCATGAGATGACAAAGACCTGAGCCATGGGAGTGGCTATCGGAGTAGGAAACAGGTGAGGTAAGGGTTCCTAGCTTTGCAAGGGAAGAAGCCACTGGGATCAATAGCCAGAGAGAAAAGGGAGGAAGGAAGGAGGAGCCACGATTACACAAGGGTTTCAAGTACTAGGACTGGCTGGCAAGGTGGGTGGTTGGCACATTCACCAAGACCAGAAGGAAAGTTCTCAGTGTGGAGTTCCTGGTCCCTTTTCTGAGCTCCCTACCTCCTAAGCAGCCAACAGGCTGGTATCTCTGGAACCTAAAGATGATGATGTCAACAAACACGTGTACATCCTGCTTTCTACCTGATACCTCTACTTGAATGTTCCAGCAATATCTTAAATTGTTTTTGTGTGAAATAAAACTTGTATCTCCCCAGAGCCTATTCTTCCCCAATCAGTAAATGGTAGTATCATACACCCAGTTCCCAAGTAAAAAACTAGGTATCTTGCTTGATTCCACTCTCTCACTCTCCATCCCCCAACATCACAAATCCTATCTTCCTCCTAAATGTTTAATACAGCCTATTTCTTGTGCTAATATAGTTGCCACTAGCTACAGGATGCTATTTATATTTTAATTAATTAAAATGACAGGAAATTAAAAAAAATAAAACGACAGGAAATTAAAACTGCAATTCTTCAGTGACACTAGTCACATTACAAGTGCTCAAGGCACAGGTGGCTTGTGGCTATTTTATAAACACAGATATAGAACATTTCCATCATCCCAGAAAGTCATAGGACAGTGCTAATCTATAACCTAGTACAAACCAGCAACATCTCCAGTCTGAGTGACTTTAATAGCCTCTTATGTTGTTCTGTTTCTACTACTATTCCCTTCTAATCCATTCTCCATACAGAAGCCAGAGTTAATTTTTACTCAGAAAATCAGGATCTTGTTACTTTCTTGTTCAAGCCTTCAGTGGCTTTTTATCACACTTTGAACAAAATCCAAATTTACTGTAGCTTACTGGCCTCTGTCATTACGTCCCAGCCACACTGGCCTCCTTGCTATTCTTTCCATTCTCCAAGCTCTTCTTAATCTCAGGGCCTTTACACATGCTATTCTACCTGGAAGACTTTTTACCTGGCTCTTGGCAAGGCTAAGTTTCTTCTCATCTTACAGGTCTCAGTTCCAGTATTGTTTCTTCAGAGGGCCTTTCTTGACTTCCATGTCTCAAAGGAGATGTCTTCATTAATCATCACATCATCCTACTTATTTCCTTCCTTCATTCCTCACACCATCTCATTATTTTATTAATAAAACAAATGTTTCTGTGTATATGTAAGGCATTGTACAATGACTTGGCTTTATATACTTCACCTTATTTATTAATATACTAGTTTATTTTCTTCTTTTCCCTTATGTCCCTACCACCTGGCATATAATAGACATTAATAACCATTAAACAAATGAGTGAATTTATTGAGCATTTACTATGGGCCAGACACTGTGCTAAGCACTTTACATATATTCTCTCATTTAATTTGCACAGTGATCCTATGCGGTAGGTACTATTACTATTTTCCTTTTATAGATGAGAGGCCATATAACTTGTCTAGTTCTCAGGAAGAAATAAGATTCTAATCCAGGTCATCTGACTCCAGAGCCCCCTGGGTAGGCACTATAAAGGATTTAACTGCCTTAGCATTCACCAAGCTGCAGCCACCCACAGCTAAGACTAGAAGCAAGGAAATGAAAGGACTTTTTTTTGAAGGCTTTCTATTTCAGATTAGGCTAGAGATTCTGGGTGTCACTGCTCAGTTGGGAGGCTGATTCAGGGCCTGGGTCAGGGCTCACTGTGCAAAAGTGGGGTGAGCTAAATGCTTCAGTTAACTCTGAGGGTCCTCAGTGGGACTAGGGGACTGGCTCAGAGACCCCATACAAGACTCTGAGCCAGGGGTGCACCCAGTCTGACTGCTGACTCCTCCATGTCTTTCTGACTGTCACAAATCAAGGACGAGACAAGGAAAAAAAGTAAAAATAACAAGCCTTCCCAGCACTTCTCCTTGGGAAACATCACATGTTAGGCCTGTGACACAGAATGTGTTTGTTAGGCCAAAGGCTCCAAGCTCATTAGCAGGAAGGGTGCTGAGCCACAAGCCACCCACGCAGCTTGCTGGGGAAACAAACAGCACAGCATCCATTCTGCCTGGCCTGGGCATGCACAGTTCCACTGTTACCAACATCAGCACACATCTGCACTGAGGCGGGTCTGGTTGATGGCAGGGCCCTGGAAATGGATTCGTGTGGGTGTGTCCCAGAGAGGCTGCTCATAATCCTCATCATTATCGTCTGTGCTTGAATTCGGGACTCAGTTCTGCCTTAGGACAGAGTTTCTCAAACTTGAATAATTTCCTAATCAGCTTAACAATTTCCTCTATACTGATGTACCACGAATACCAGTTTTTACTTAATACCTCCCTGTGAATTGACTCAGCACAACCATCAGTACATTATCCTCGGTGGTATTTGTGAAATCACCAATTTGATGTGCTGGTTATAGCTTCTTAATGTCTATTTAATACAGAACTTTAAAAAAATGTTTATCTGAGTTCCACTTGAAATTATCTTGGTACAACCAAGATGCTAAACAATTGGTGTCAAAGGGACACAAGAGACAACCCAAAAGAGCTCCCAGTGGCCAAAGCTGGAACACTTTAAGCAACAAAGAAATGCTGTGGTACTGGATTATAGCCCAAAGTATAAACAAAATACCCACAAGTCCATAATGGAGGAGAAAAGACAAATCTTCCTAAAAGAATTCCAAATAATTTATTGCCTCCAGGATGTGGAGCTTAATTCCCCCCTTGAGCGTGGGCTGCACTTAGTGACTTGTTTCCAGAGTAGAAAGAGAAGACAGACAAGTAACTTAACGGGGGAGAAACCTGGCAAACACTACCTTGGGCCAGATACTCAAGGTGATCGAGTCATGTGGATAGTGTGTACCCCTGACATGATGTCGTGAAAAGGGCGCTTTACCTTTGTAGTATCCTTCACCGAAACCCATAGCCCCAGTCTAACCTTGAAGCAGAGACTCAAAACAGAACCTTCATGCTGCGGGTCTAGCACAGGGCTGGGGCCAGTCCTGAAGCAGACCAGGCCGACGGGCTTAAGGGGATTCATGCTTGGCTCTCGGAGGTCACAAGAAGAGGGCCCAGGAGCCAATGTCAGGAATTATGATTTGCCTCGGTTTCAGTCCTGGCTCCCCCACCTCACAGCCCCCTGACCCTTCTGTGTTTGGTTTCCTTATATGTAAAAAGGAAATTATTATAGAACATCAAAGGAAAACTGTGAGGCTCAAGTGAATTACTGTACATGAAGCTGTTATTACAGTGCTTGGTACAAGGTGAGTCATTATTAAGCCCAGAGAACCCTAAACACATTGCCTGGAGTGTTTTTGTTGTTGTTGATACTCCCTTTCTGGCTAAAGAAATTTGATTCGTCCTGAGGGGCAGCGCAAGGTTAAAGCGAGGGGCACGGGTTCCGCAGGTCCTGGGTGTCTCCCACTGCGTAGCCATCCCAGTCTCGTAGTCATTCCCAACTGTACAAGGCGATGACAAAATCGCCGAGCGTGCAACGGACACTCCGCTTTGCCGCAGGGCGCGGCCTGCCGAGCCTTTTCGCCACGCCGCGCCCGGGCCGGATCTCCACTCCGCAGGCGCCGGGGAAGTGCGGCTGGGGCACGGTCCGCCATGGCAACGCCGGAACCTGCAGGGAGCGAAAGGGCGGGCCAGGCAGCCCAGAACGAGGTGCCGCCCCGGGCGAGGCCCCGACCCCCGCCAAGGCTCCGCCCAGAACGAGGCCCCTGGTCTCCGTGGCTTTCCGCCGAAACTGGCTCTCTGACAGCCTGCATCTCACTGAGCACAGACACCATCACTGCCTGACTCCGTGTCCGTCTGGCTGTGTCTGACTGAACACAGGTTTCATGTGTGCCTGATGGACCAAGACCGCGTGATCTGTCGGCCTGACCACAGTTGACTGACTGACTGCCCATACCTGGCTGATGGCATCGGGGTCTGACAGCGCGTGTCTGACTGAGTTGATCTGACTGCACCTGACTGACCAGACTCCATCTGTGCTTGACAAGCTGTATCTGACTGACCGAGGCCTTTTATATCTGACTGACCAGTTTGCTGACTGGTTCCTCTGTGCCAACAGCTCCATCTGTGCTGAATGGGCCAAGATGGGCTAAGAACACTGAGACTGACCAGCTGATTCTGACTCCACCTGGGCCTGAGCATTTGCCTGAGCTCCCTGACTGGATGGCTGACTGAACCTGGCTGGCTTCTGGAGACTTGCTGACTGGGCATCTGATGGTGTATCAGCCCACCTGATGTGTGACTGACCCCATCTGCCAGACCGCATGGCTGAGTATGTGTGGCTGGCTGATTCTGACTGACCATCTTGGTCTGACTGTATCTCAGAGACTGGGTCTGCTTGACTACTAGTCACCCACCACCTCTGTCTGACTCAGCTTGACCTACAGCATCTGCATTTGACTACACTTGCCTGACTGCTATGATGACTGACTTCCTCTGCGTTCAATAAATGTTAGTTGAATCAGAGTGCCTACCCGAAGTGCAGCTGACCAGCTGAATCTGACTAAGTTGGCCCCTGAAATTCTCTCCCTGACTAGTGGACTCCTTCACTCCAGCTGCCCAACAAATGTTTTCTTATCCAGAGGCCTGGGGCCTGGACATTGTCAGTTACAAGTCTGGGCTTTGGGGGTATGTATCCAAAGCAAGAGTGCCAACAAGGGAAGGAGCCAAGGACAAAGGCCTGTGGGTGAGGCAGGCAGCAGGAGCAGGACTCACGGCCAGGTAGGGAGCAGCTGGAAGTAAATATGGGGATCCTCAAGGCCTCCGAGCTCAGGGATCTTCTATAACAGAGCCAGCACCCTGAGGATTTGAGCTAGTGTGTGGGTGTCTCAGGTCCACAATGACCCTGAAAACTTTGTGGGGAATCTCTGTCACTGCTTTTCTTCTCTGCATAAAGGGCATTCCAGAGACCTCAGGTCTCCCAGATTTAAATCTTTCTCATAGTGTGTATATCTGTGTGTGTGTGTGGATTGGCCCCATCAACCACATGGAATGGAAAGACAGGCTCTGTGCCAGAAAAGGGGGAAGGAAATACAGGGAATTAAGGAACTACGTTAGAGGGATTTTTTTTAAAGCATATCAATTACATGGGTATACTATGAATTATAGCTCTTGCTATTAATAATAATAAATAAGGGCGTTGGACTGGCTTATCTCGATTGAGCTCTAGCATTCTGACTTGCTGTCTTCAATTAATAACAGAGGCCCTGGCTGCCTCATTGATTTCATTATAAGCTAGGGGAGGAATAACAGTAAACAGCTCTGTTCCCGAGAACTCTGACTTAGTCACCTTGGGCTGCCTTAACAAAATACCCTAACTGGGGGACTTAACAGACATTTATCTCTTAAAGTTCCGGACTTTGGAAAGTCCAAGATCAAGGTGCAGGCCAGCTCCATTACTAGTGAGGCCCTTTTCCTGGCCAATAGACATCTGCCTTCTTGCCAAGTCCTCATATGGTGGAGACAAAGTGCACTCTGGTCTCTTCCTATCACAGGGGTCCCATCCTTATAAACTACTCTAAATTTAATTACCTCCCAAAGGCCCCACCTTCAAATACCATCATACTGGGGGTTAGGCTTTCTACTTATGAATTTGGGGAAGACACAAATATTTAATCTATAGCAGACTCTCTTAACATGAAGTAGGATCTCAGCCAGCATGGGTAGTGGGGCTTCCTTACAGCAGGGTCTACCAGGGGCTGGGAAAAGAGGCAACAACAGGTGCATGGGGCTCTTGTACCTCATTTATTTATTCATTTATTCAGCAAGTATTCACTGAACACTATGTGCCAAGCACTGTGCTGGGCTCTCACCCTCCCATCATGGAGCTTAGATTAATGGGCTCCAGGAGGCCTTTCCTGTGCCCCTCAACTCTGGTCCTGTCAATGCCAGGTGCTAAGTAACAGCTGCTTTCTTTGTGGACAACCTGCACATCTGCAGGTGGGAGAGCAAGTATGGTACATGGTTCTCAAAGAGTGATCACCTGGGAACTCATTAGAAATGCAAATTCTTGGGACTGCCATAGGTGAACTGAATCAGAACTGTTATGGTAAGGCACAGTAATCTATGTTTTAGCAAACCCTCCAGATGATGTTGATGTGTGCTAAAGTTTGAGAACCACTAATGGAATGATTGAGTGTGTTGGCTCTGGTGTTGGACTGTCCATGTTGGAATCTCTACTCTGTAAGAGCTGTGTGACTTTGAGCAAGTCAATGAATCTTTCTGTGCCTAGATTTTTTCATTTGCATAATCAGTATAATTATGACCATTTTAAACTATAGTTGTGATATTTATAGAGTTTAGTACATCTATTTCATTTCTAGGAATGTATCATGTAGACCTTTTCCAGAACATGCTGAATGATGTGTGTTCAGGATATTCACTGATATCCTGATACTCATCAGGATATCTATTTATAGTAGAAAAGAAACACTTAAATATTTATCTATAGGGAACTGGTTTAATAAATCATGGTCCTACCATTCAAAGAATGAGGAAGTTCAAATATATATGAAAAGATATCCAGAATTTCTGAGTTAAAAAAACAAGGTACAGAACAGTGTGTCTAGTATGCTCCCATTTGTGTAAAGAAAATGATCTTTATAAAATCTATATATATGTATAGGTTTTCTTTGAAAAGATAAGAAACTGTTAAGAGAGAAGAAATGGATGGCTGGAAATAGGGGAAGGAGGGAAATTTATTTTTATGATACATATATCTTTTTATGACTTCATACTTGCAGCATGTATATGCATTTCCTATTCACAAAAAATAAAGTTTTTAAAAAGGGGGGGAGTAATTAGCATAGTGCTGGTTGGTGGGGATGGCCATTCCACAGCTCTAAGCAGATGATTTGTTGCAGAAATGCAGCCCAGATACACCTGGCATGTGGCTACAGACTCTCTTCTGAGCCACAACTCAGGTCATATTGCTCCATCAGAGAATTCTTGCACTTTAGAAAACGAAAGGGGCTTCAAGATTCTCTGGTATAACACTTCTATTTTAAAGATGAAGGAACAAAGCCCCAGAGAGAGGCCATAACCAGCCCAAGGTTATCCAGAGAAGTAGGGCTCAATCTAAAGACTCTTTCATAACATCACAAGACTAAGGTTTCTATAAAACTCTGCTTTTACTCCATCCCTGCTGTGCTCAGAAACTGTAATGACTCCTCCACCCGACTGTTAGTACTGGTCATGGTTTATCTCCCAATCAGACTTTCCAGCCTTATTTTCTACCTCCTATGTGAATTCTGTACCCTAACCAGATAGATCTCTTCCTTGACCCCCAATACTCCTACTTTCCAGATGCCACAACTTTTCAGTGCTGTACTCTTTGCCTGAAATGCCTTTTTCCTTCCGGTCCATTTGTGAAGATTCTACCTGCACATGGAGGCAGAATTCCACCTAAATCATTCTTCCTCTAGGAAGTCTTTCCTGATTACTCAAGCTCACAGAGCTTTCTACTTCCTCTGAACTAATTAAAAAATTTCTTGCAAAATGTCTGCTTCTTAGCTACATATAAGAGAATGAAACTGGATTACTGTCTAACGCCATACACAAAAGTAAACTCAAAATGGATCAAAGACCTGAATGTAAGTCATGAAACCATAAAACTCTTAGAAAAAAACATAGGCAAAAATCTCTTGGACATAAACATGAGCAACTTCTTCATGAACATGTCTCCCCAGGCAAGGGAAACAAAAGCAAAAATGAACGAACAGGACTATATCAAACTAGAAAGCTTCTGTACAGCAAGGGCTACCATCAGTAGAACAAAAAGACATCCTACAGTATGGGAGAATATATTCATAAATGACATATCCGATAAGGGGTTGACATCCAAATTATATAAAGAGCTCATGCACCTCAACAAACACAAAGCAAATAGCCAATTAAAAAATGGGTAGAGGAGCTAGACAGACACTTCTCCAAAGAAGAAATTCAGATGGCCAACAGGCACATGAAAAGATGCTCCACATCACTAATCATCAGGGAAATGCAAATTAAAACCACAATGAGCTATCACCTCACACCAGTTAGGATGGCCGCCATCCAAAAGACAAACAACAACAAATGTTGATGAGGATGTGGAGAAAGGGGAACCCTCCTACACTGCTGGTGGGAATGTAAATTAGTACAACCATTGTGGAAAGCAGTATGGAGGTTCTTAAAAAAACTCAAAATAGAAATACCATTTGACCCAGGAATTCCGCTCCTAGGAATTTACCCTAAGAATGCAGCAGCCCAGTTTGAAAAAGACAGATGCACCCCTATGTTTATCGTGGCACTATTTAAAATAGCCAAGAAATGGAAGCAACCTAAGTGTCCATCAGTAGATGAATGGATAAAGAATATGTGGTACATATACACAATGGAATATTATTCAGCCATAAGAAGAAAATAAATCCTACCATTTGCAACAACATGGATGGAGCTAGAGGGTATTATGCTCAGTGAAATAACCGAGGTGGAGAAAGACAAGTACCAAATGATTTCACTCATCTGTGGAATATAAGAAAAAAGGGAAAACTGAAGGAACAAAACAGCAGCAGATTCAAAGAACCCAAGAATGGACTAATAGTTACCAAAGGGAAAGGGACTGGGGAAGATGGGTGGGAAGGGAGGGATAAGGGAGAAAAAGGGCTATTACAGTTAGCACACATAATGTAGCGGGGGTGGGGATGGGGTAGGGGGATACGGGGAAGGCAGTATAACACAGAGAAGACAAGTAGTGATTCTATAACATCCTTCTACACTGACGGACAGTGACTGCAACGGGGTATGTGGTGGGGACTAGATAATGGGAGTCTAGTAACCATAATGTTGCTCATGTAATTGTATATTAATAATAGCAAATTTATATATATATATTAAATAATGTATGGATGAAAAAAAAGTGTCTGCTTCTTAAAGAGGAATAGGATGGTTCTCTGCTCCTTAAACAATGGGAAGTGGACTAGGATAGAGCCGATTCCTCATCCCCACTCTGTTTCTGGAGAAAATTGGGCAAATGACCTTGCCCTTTCTAGTTGTCTTGGGGAAGCCCTAGTCAAGAGTGCCACTGAGCCTGCCTAGACTCCAAAGCCTGTTTGCCAGACCTAGTCCTACCCTGATGTTTACTTGGCCTGGAGGCCCTGCCTGATGAAACCCAGCCCTGTTGCCAAGCACCTTGGGAGGCCTCCCTCCAAGGTCCCTCTGAGCTCAGACAGTGGCCCTTTGTAGAGCAGAGGAGCAGGATTGAAAGTGGAGACTTCTCTCTCCTTCTCCTCCCGCCTGCAGCCACCTCCACCAGCAGCTGTGGACCATCCTGTGCCTGGGTGGCCTCTGTTTTAAGTTCCCAGCTGATGGCTCGTGGAGTGAGGCTGGGAGGGTGAGGTGAGGATCCTGCCAGGTTAGCCTGCTGAAACAGAGGGTCCCTCAACTCAATGAAGGCTGCTTGTAATGGAGCTTTCCAAAGGGGAGCCTGGCCCCCCCACAGCCCGGATTGACACTTTCACTATCCCACCACCAAATATGCCCCTAGGATTCAGGGCTGGACTTCTGATGTTTAGTCCCTTCTGCCCCCTATTTCACTGGACTCTATTCACTTGCGTGCAGGGGGAAGAGGGAAGGAAGTCTGGGAATCCTTTGGTGTAATCCCAAGCCTGGTGGGGTAGGCATCAGGGAGAGGGACTAGTGGCTGAGGGAAGGAAAGTAGTGTGGGATAGGCGAAAGGCCAGTCACTGGTCTGGGGGGCAGGGCTCTAGACTCCAGTTCCTGCCGAACCATTGACTTGCTGGGTGACATTAGCTAGTCGCTTCCCTTTTCTGTGCCTGTTTCTGTAGCCGTGCCTCATTCTTCCAGCTGCAAAATAATGGAGACAGAGTAGATGATTGTCAAGGATTTTTGCAGTTCTGATTTTGATAATTCTGTGATCACAGGGAGGAAAAGGAAGAGCTGAAGGTGAGTTGAAGTTAGATAACTGACACGCTGCTCTCTGTGGATTCACCAGTAGTCATTAGGCAGCCTCTTCTCTGCCTCCAGGATCCCCTCTGCCCTCCATTTCTCCCCACCCCTCTTTGAGGGATTCTTGTGATGAGATCTTGAAGCTGTTTGATTTAGATTTGTCTTATCCCATCTTTTGCACCTGGGGAGGGGACTGTGCACAGAGCATGGAGAGGGTCAGGAAATGTAAGAGAGAAGAAAACTAAGAGGTATGGGATGGTGGGATGGAGGGAAGTGTTAAAGAGAGCACCGGGAGAGCTAAGAGGAAGGAAAGAGAAGAGAGAGATGGTGAAAGAGGGAAAGTAGTAGGGGGAGGAGCTAAAAGTGAGAGAGGGTGAGGTGAGAAGGGGTAAGAGGAAGGTATAAATGGAAGAGAAAAATAGGAAGAGTGACTGTGGAAAAAGACTACAGCCTGGGCAAACCCACACAGGAGGGGACATCTCAGGGTATTCTGGGACAACAAACAGTTCAGCTTGTTTGGAGCTAAGAGTGTGTGCAGGGGGACACAAAATTAGAACTGGATTGTAGAAGGTCTTGAATAATAGGCTAATGCCTTTGAACTTTACTATTTTCTGTGGCTCAAATCCCCTGTGATAAATTGGGTGAAGCTCAGAGGAGCATTTTCATTCATCCATTCTTTCAATTAGGGACTATGTCTTATCCAACTCCCTATCCCCAGAGCATAACAATGTCTGCAGGCAAGTAGTCAGGAAATGCCGTTAAAACCGACCACTTGAAAAAAGTGGTGCCTTGGAGAAAGTAGAAGCTGAGACAGTCACACACAGAACGTAAGAATAACAATATATCTAGGAAGTGCTAGGTGGCCTAAGAGAGGTCCAGATATGAGTTATGGGAGATCAGAGGAAAGCGAGACAGCCTTCCCTGATGCCTAGAGCAGGAAAGACCCAGAGAAGATTGTAATGGGGTCAGCTTAGGTCACTCATCCAAACTTGAATTAATCCCTGTGGCCAGAATGACAGTTTCCATTGGAAGATAACAGAGTTCTTGTATAAGTGAAAAGCAAAGAATTCTCCAAAGAAAAGGGGGGCATTTTTACCGGAAGAAGGAATTTTAGAACTGAGCATGGAAGCCACAGCGTGCCATAGTGGGAAAAGGCAAGGCACCACAGCGTATAAGCACGGTCGGGATCTGAGCAAGGTTGGAGTTGGTACGAACAATAGGGAGAAAGAACAGGTGTTGCAGTACTTGTATCAGAAAAAAAATAGACTTCAAAACAAAGAAAGTAACAAGAGACAAAGAAGGACATTATGTAATGATAAAGGGGTCAGTCCAACAAGAACATATAACCATTATAAATATATATGCACCCAACACAGGAGCGCCAGCATATGTGAAACAAATACTAACAGAATTAAAGGCAGAAATAGACAGCAATGCATTCATCTTAGGAGACTTCAACACATCACTCACTCCAGAGGACAGATCAACCAGACAGAAAATAAGTAAGGAAACAGAGGCACTGAACAACACACTAGAACAGATGGACCTAACAGACATCTACAGAACTCTACACCCAAAAGCAGCAGAATACACATTCTTCTCAAGTACATATGGAACACTTTCCAGAATAGGCCACATACGAGGCCACAAAAAAAGCCTCAGTAAATTAAAAAAGATTGAAATTGTACCAACCAATTTCTCAGATCACAAAGGTATAAAACTAGAAATAAATTGTACAAAGAAAACAAAAAGGCTCACAAACACATGGACGCTTAGCAACATGTTCCTAAACAATCAATGGATCAATGACCAAATTAAAACAGAGATCAAGCAATATATGGAGACAAATGAAAAACAACAGCACAATGCCCCAACTTCTATGGGAAGCAGTGAAGGCAGTTATAAGAGGAAAGTATATAGCAATCCAGGCCTATTTAAAGAAGGAAGAACAATCCCAACTGAGTAGTCTAAATTCACAATTACCGAAACTGGAAAAAGAAGAACAAATGAGGCCCAAAGTCAGCAGAGGGAGGGACAGTTGGTGTTGGCAAAACTGGACAGCTGCATGTAAGGGAATGAAACTGGATTATTGTCTAACCCCATACCCAAAAGTGAACTCAAAATAATAAAGATCAGAGAAGAAATAAATAAAATTGAGAAGAATAAAACAATAGAAAAAAATTAAAGAAACCAAGAGCTGGTTCTTTGAGAAAATAAACAAAATAGATAAACCCTTAGCCAGACTTATTAAAAGAAGAGAATCTACACACATAAACAGAATCAGGAAAGAGAAAGGAAAAATCACTATGGACACCACAGAAATACAAAGAATTTTATTAGAGAATACTATGAAAATCTATATGCCAACAAACTGGATAACCTAGAATATATGGACAACCTTCCAAGACTGACCAAGGAAGAAACAGAATATCTAAACAGACCAATTACCAGCAACAAAATTGAATCAGTAATCAGAAAACTACCCAAGAACAAAACCCTGAGGCTAGATGGATTCACCGCTGAAATTTATCAGACATTTAGAGAAGACATAATACCCATTCACTTTAAAGTTTTCCAATAAATAGAATAGGAGGGAATAGTCCCAAACTCATTCTATGAAGCCAGCATCACTATAGTACCAAAACCAGGCAAAGACACCACAAAAAAAGAAAACTACAGACCAATATCCCTCATTAACACGGATGCAAAAATAATCAACAAAATATTAGCAAACTGAATTCAAAAATACATCAAGAGGATCATACACCATGATCAAGTGGGATTCATCCCAGGGATGCAAGGATGGTACAACCTTCAAATATCCATCAACATGGACCGCATCGACAAAAAGAAGGGCAAAAACCACATGATCATCTCCATAGATGCTAAAAAAGCATTCAACAAAATTCAACATCCATTCATGATAAAAACTCTCAACAAAATGGGTATTGAGGGCAAGTACCTCAACATCATAAAGGCCATATATGACAAACCCACAGCTAACATCATACTTAATGGCGAGAAGCTGAAAGCTTTTCATCTAAGATCGGGAACAAGACAGGGATGCCCACTCTCTCCACTGTTATTCAACTTAGTACTGGAGGTCCTAGCCACGGTAATCAGACAAAACAAAGACATACAAGGCATCCAGATTGGTAAAGAAGAAGTCAAATTGTCACTATTTGCAGATGACATGATACTGTACATTAAAATCTCTAAAGACTCCACTCCAGAACTACTAGAACTAATATCTGAATTCAGCAAAGTTGCAGGATACAAAATGAACATACAGAAATCTGTTGCTTTCCTATACACTAATGATGAACTAAAAGAAAGAGAAATCAGAAAAACAATTCCATTCACAATTGCATCAAAAAGAATAAAATACCTAGGAATAAACCTAACCAGGGAAGTGAAAGACCTGTACCCTGAAAACTACAAGACACTCTTAAGAGAAATTAAAGAGGACACTAATAAATGGAAATTCGTCCCATGCTCATGGGTAGGAAGAATTAATATTGTCAAAATGGCCATCCTGCCTAAAGCAATCTACAGATTCAATGCAATCCCTATCAAAATACCAACAGCATTCTTCAGTGAACTAGAGCAAATAGTTCTAAAATTCATATGGAACCACAAAAGACCTGAATACCCAAAGCAATCCTGAGAAGGAAGAATAAAGTGGGGGGAATATGCTCCCTGACTTCAAGCTCTACTACAAAGCCACAGTAATCAAGACAATTTGGTACTGGCACAAGATCAGACCCACAGACCAATGGAACAGACTAGAGAGCCCAGATATAAATTCAAGCATATATGATCAATTAATATACAATAAAGGAGCCATGGATATACAATGAGGAAATGACAACCTCTTCAACAGTTGGTGTTGGCAAAACTGGACAGCTGCATGTAAGGGAATGAAACTGGATTATTGTCTAACCCCATACCCAAAAGTGAACTCAAAATGGACCAAATACCTGAATGTAAGTCATGAAACCATAAACCTCTTAGAAGACAACATAGGCAAAAACCTCTTGAACATGAACATGAGAAACTTCTTCATGAATATATCTCCCTGGGCAAGGGAAAGATAAGCAAAAATGAAAATGTGGAACGATATCAAACAAAAAATCTTCTGTACAGCAAAGGACACCATCAGTAGAACCAAAGGACATCCTACATTATGGGAGAATATATTCATAAATGACATATCCGATAAGGGGTTGACATGCAAGATATATAAAGAGCTCATGCACCTCAACAAACAAAAAGCAAGTAATCTAATTAAAAAATGGCGGAGGATCTGAAGAGACACTTCTCCAAAGAAGAAATTCAGATGACCAAGAAGCACATGAAAGGATGCTCCACATCACTAATCATCAGAGAAATACAAATTAAAACCATTATGAGATATCACCTCACACCAGTTAGGATGGCTGCCATCCAAAAGAGAAACAACAACAAATGTTGGTGAGATGTGGAGAAAGGGGAACACTCCTACACTGCTGGTGGGAATGTAAATTAGTTCAACCATTGTGGAAAGCAGTATGGTGGTTCCTCAAAAAACTAAAAATAGAAATACCATTTGACCCAGGAATTCTACTCCTAGGAATTTACCCTAAGAATGCAGCAGCCCAGGTTGAAAAAGACATATGCACCCCTATGTTTATTGTGGCACTATTTACAATAGCCAAGAAATGGAAGCAACCTAAGTGTCCATCTGTAAATGAATGGATAAAGAAGATGTGGTACATATACACAATGGGATATTATTATTTTTTTAATAATTTATTTTGGTATCATTAATCTACAATTACATGTGCAATATTATGGTTATTAAACTACCCCCTTCATCAGGTCCCCCCCACCAACCCCATTACAGTCACTGTCCATCAGCGTAGTGAGAAGCTATGGAATCACTACTTGTCTTCTCTGAGTTGTACAGGCCTCCCCAGGCCCCCCCAACATTACATCTGCTAATCGGAATGCCCCTTTTTCCCCCTTATCCCTCCCTTCCCACCCATCTTCCCCAGTCCCTTTCCCTTTGGTAACTATTAGTCCATTCTTGGGTTCTCTGAGTCTGCTGCTGTTTCGTTCCTTCAGTTTTTTTCTTTCTTCTTATGCTCCACATATGAGTGATATCATTTGATACTTGTCTTTTTCGGCTTGGCTTATTTCACTGAGCATAATACCCTCTAGATCCATCCATGCTGTTGCAAATGGTAGGATTTGTTTTCTTCTTCTGGCTGAATAATATTCCATTGTGTATATGTACCACATCTTCTTTACCCATTCATATACTGATGTACACTTAGGTTGCTTCCATTTCTTGGCTATTGTAAATAGTGCCATGATAAACATAGGGGTGCATCTGTCTTTTTCAAACTGGGCTGCTGCAGTCTAAGGGTAAATTTCTAGGAGTGGAATTCCTGGGTCAAATGGTATTTCTATTTTGAGTTTTTTGAGGAACCTCCATACTGCTCTCCACAATGTTGAACTAATTTCTATTCCCAACAGCAGTGTAGGAGGGATCCCTTTTCTCCACTTCTTCATTTTTGCTTTTGTTTCCCTTGCCCGGGGAGATATGTTCATGAAGAAGTCACTCAGGTTTATGTCCAAGAGATTTTTGCCTATGTTTTTTTCTAAGAGTTTTATGGTTTCATGACTTACATTCAGGTCTTTGATCCACCTTGAGTTTACCTTTGTGTATGGGGCTAGACAGTAGTCCAGTTTCATTCTCTTACATGTAGCTGTCCAGTTTTTCCAACACCAGCTGCTGAAGAGGCTGTCATCTCCCATTGTATATCCAAGGCTCCTTTATCAAATATTAATTGACTGTATATGTTTGGGTTAATGTTTGGATTTTCTATTCTGTTCCACTGGTCTGTGGGTCTGTTTTTGTGCCAATACCAAATTGTCTTGATTACTGTGGCTTTGTAGTAGAGCTTGAAGTCAGGGAGTGTAATTCCCGTTTTATTCCTCCTTCTCAGGATTGCTTTGGCTATTCGGGGTCTTTTGTGGTTCCATATGAATTTTAGAATTATTTGTTCCAGTTCATTGAAGAAAGCTGTTGGTAGTTTGATAGGGATTGCATTGAATCTGTAGATTGCTTTAGGTAGTATAGCCATTTTGACAATATTTATTCTTCCTAGCCAAGAGCATGGGATGCATTTCCATTTGTTAGTGTCCTCTTTAATTTCTCTTAGGAGTGTCTTGTAGTTTTCAGAGTACAGGTCTTTCACTTCCTTCGTTAGGTTTATTCCTAGGTATTTTATTCTTTTTGATGCAATTGTGAATGGAATTGTTTTTCTGATTTCTCTTTCTGTTAGTTCATCATTAGTGTATAGGAAAGCAACAGATTTCTGTGTGTTAATTTTGTATCCTGCAACTTTGCTGAATTCAGATATTAGTTCTAGTAGTTTTGGAATGGAATCTTTAGGGTTTTTTATGTGCAGTATCATGTCATCTGCAAATAGTGACAATTTGACTTCTTCTTTACCAATCTGGATGCCTTGTATGTCTTTGTTTTGTCTGATTGCCGTGGCTAGGACCTCCAGTACTATGTTGAATAACAGTGGAGAGAGTGGGCATCCCTGTCTTGTTCCCGATCTTAGATGAAAAGCTTTCAGCATCTCGCCGTTAAGTATGATGTTAGCTGTGGGTTTGTCATATATAGCCTTTATGATGTTGAGGTACTTGCCGTCTATAACCATTTTGTTGAGAGTTTTAATCAGGAATGGATGCTGAATATTGTCAAATGCATTTTCAGCATCTATGGAGATGATCATGTGGTTTTTGTTCTTCTTTTTGTTGATGTGGTGGATGATGTTGATGGATATTTGAAGGTTGTACCATCCTTGCATCCCTGGGATGAATCCCACTTGATCATGGTGTATGATCCTCTTGATGTATTTTTGAATTCAGTTTGCTAATATTTTGTTGAGTATTTTTGCATTTACGTTCATCAGGGATATTGGTCTGTAATTTTCTTTTTTGGTGTGGTCTTTGCCCGGTTTGGGTATTATAGTGATGCTGACTTCATAGAATGAGTTTGGAAGTATTCCCTCCTCTTCTATTTTTTGGAAAACTTTAAGGAGAATGGGTGTTATTTCTTCTCTATATGTCTGGTAGAATTCAGAGGTGAATCCATCAGGTCCGGGGGTTTTGTTCTTGGATAGTTTTTTGATTACTGATTCAATTTCCTTGCTGGTGATTGGTCTGTTTAGTTTTTCTGTTTCTTGCTTGGTCAGTCTTGGGAGGTTGTATTTTTCTAAGAAGTTGTCCATTTCTTCTATGTTTTCCAGCTTGTTAGCATATAGATTCTCATAATATTCTCTTATACTTCTTTGTATTTCTGTGGGGTCCGTCGTGATTTTTCCTTTCTCATTTCTGATTGTGTTTATGTGTGTAGATTCTCTTTTTCTCTTAATAAGTCTGGCTAGGGGTTTATCTATTTTGTTTATTTTTTCAAAGAACCAGCTCTTGGTTTCACTGATTTTTTTCTATTGTTTTATTCTTCTCAATTTTATTTATTTCTTTTCTGATCTTTATTATGTCCCTCCTTCTGGTGACTTTGGGCCTCATTTGTTCTTCTTTTTCCAGTTTCAATAATTGTGTCTTTAGACTATTCATTTGGAAATGTTCTTACTTCTTTAAATAGGCCTGGATTGCAATATGCTTTCCTCTTAGAACTGCCTTTGCTGCGTCCCACAGAAGTTGTGGCTTTGTGTTGTTGTTGTCATTTGTCTCCATATATTCTTTGATTTCTGTTTTGATTTGGTCGTTACCCATTGATTAATTAGGAGAATGTTGTTAAGTCTTCAAATATTTGTGAGACTTTTTGATTTCTTTCTAAAATTTATTTCTAGTTTTATACCTTGGTGATCTGAGAAGTTGGTTGGTAGGATTTCAATATTTTTGAAATTACTGAGGTTCTTTTTGTGGCCTAGTATGTGGTCTATTCTGGATAATGTTCCATGTGCACTTGAGAAGAATGTGTATCCTGCTGCTTTTGGGTGTAGAGTTCTGTAGATGTCTGTTAGGTCCATCTGTTCTAGTGTGTTGTTCAGTGCCCCTGTGTCTTTCCTTATTCTCTGTTCGGTTGATCTGTCCTTTGGAGTGAGTGGTGTGTTGAAGTCTCCTAAAATGAATGCATTGCTGTCTATTTCCTCCGTTAATTCTGTTAGTATTTGTTTCACATATGCTGGCGCTCCTGTGTTGGGTGCATATATATTTATAATGGTTTTATCTTCTTGTTGGACTGACCCCTTTATCATTATTTAATTTCCTTCTTTATGTCTTGCTACTTTCTTCATTTTGAAGCCTACTTTGTCTGATACAAGTACTGCCACACCTGCTTTTTTCTCTTTGTCGTTAGCATTAAATATCTTTTTCCATCCCTTCACTTTTAGTCTGTGTATATCTTTGGGTTTGAGGTGAGTCTCTTGTAAGCAGCATATAGATGGGGCTTGCTTTTTTATCCATTCTGTTACTCTGTGTCTTTTGATTGGTGCATTCAGTCCATTTACATGTAGGGTGATTATCGATAGATATGTACCTATTGCCATTGCTGGCTTTAGATTCATGGTTACCAAAGGTTCAAGGGTTGACTTCTTTACTATCTAACAATCTAAGTTAACATTCTTGTTTAGTTATTATAAACACCGTCTGATGTTTTTTTATTTCTCTCCCTTCTTATTCTTCCTCATCCATTCTTTAAATACTAGGTGTTTTATTCTTTGCCTTTAGTTAGTATTTGGATGGTCTGCTTTCTTTGCTATGATTTTATTTTCTCTGGTGGCATCTTTTTAGCCTTAGGGGTGCTGCCCTCTAGAGCAGTCCGTTTAAGATATCCTGTACAGGTAGTTTATGAGAGGCAAACTCAACTTTCGTTTGTCTGGAAATTGTTTAATCCCTCTGTCATATTTAAATGATAATCGTGCTGGATACAATATTCTTGATTCGAGGCCCTTCTGTTTCATTACATTAAATATATCATGCCATTCTCTTCTGGCCTGTAAGGTTTCTGTTGAGAAGTCTGATGATAGTGTGATGGGTTTTCCTTTGTAGGTGATCTTTTTTCTCTCTCTAGCTGCCTTTAATACTCTGTCTTTATCTTTGATCTTTGCCATTTTAATTATTTTTTATATATAATTTATTTTATTATCATTAATTTACAATTACATGTGCAATATTACGATTATTAAACTACCCCTTCATCAGGTACCCCCCACCAACCCCATTATAGTCACTGTCCATCAGCGTAGTGAGATGCTATAGAATCACTACTTGTCTTCTCTGAGTTGTACTGCCCTCCCCGTACCCCCCCAACATTACATCTGCTAATCGTAATGCCCCTTTTTCCCTCTTATCCCTCCCTTCCCGCCCATTTTCCCCAGTCCCTTTCCCTTTGGTAACTATTAGTCCGTTCTTGGGTTCTGTGAGTCTGCTGCTGTTTTGTTCCTTCAGTATTGTTTCTTTGTTCTTATACTCCACATATGAGTGAAATCATTTGATACTTGTCTTTTTCGGCTTGGCTTATTTCACTGAGCATAATACCCTCTAGCTCCATCCATGTTGTTGCAAATGGTAGGATTTGTTTTCTTCTTATGGCTGAATAATATTCCATTGTGTATATGTACCACATCTTCTTTATCCATTCATCTACTGATGGACACTTAGGTTGCTTCCATTTCTTGGCTATTGTAAATAGTGCAGCAATAAACATAGGGGTGCATCTGTCCTTTTCAAATTGGGCTGCTGCATTAATAGGGTAAATTCCTAGGAGTGGAATTCCTGGGTCAAATGGTATTTCTATTTTGAGTTTTTTGAGGAACCTACATACTGCTTTCCACAATGGTTGAACTAATTTGCAGTCCCACCAGCAGTGTAGGAGGGTTCCCTTTTCTCCACATCCTCGCCAACATTTGTTGTTGTTTGTGTTTTGGATGTTGGCCATCCTCACTGGTGTGAGGTGATATCTCATTGTGGTTTTAATCTGCATTTCTCTGATGATTAGCGATGTGGAGCATCTTTTCATGTGCCTGTTGGCCATCTGAATTTCTTCTTTGGAGAAGTGTCTATTCATGTCCTCTGCCCATTTCTTAATTGGATTATTTGCTTTCTGTTTGTTAAGGTGCATGAGTTCTTTATATATTTTGGATGTCAACCCTTTATCAGATACGTTTTTTATGAATATATTCTCCCATACTGTAGGATGTCTTTTTGTTCTACTGATGCTGTCCTTTGCTGTACAGAAGCTTTTCAGCTTGATATAGTCCCACTTGTTCATTTTTGCTTTTGTTTCCCTTGCCCGGGGAGATATGTTCATGAAGAAGTTGCTCATGTTTATGTCCAAGAGATTTTTGCCTATGTTTTTTTCTAAGAGTTTTATGGTTTCATGACTTACATTCAGGTCTTTGATCCACCTTGAGTTTACCTTTGTGTATGGGGCTAGACAGTAGTCCAGTTTCATTCTCTTACATGTAGCTGTCCAGTTTTTCCAACACCAGCTGCTGAAGAGGCTGTCATCTCCCCATTGTATATCCAAGGCTCCTTTATCAAATATTAATTGACTGTATATGTTTGGGTTAATGTTTGGATTTTCTATTCTGTTCCACTGGTCTGTGGGTCTGTTTTTGTGCCAATACCAAATTGTCTTGATTACTGTGGCTTTGTAGTAGAGCTTGAAGTCAGGGAGTGTAATTCCCCCTGTTTTATTCCTCCTTCTCAGGATTGCTTTGGCTATTCGGGGTCTTTTGTGGTTCCATATGAATTTTAGAATTATTTGTTCCAGTTCATTGAAGAAAGCTGTTGGTAGTTTGATAGGGATTGCATTGAATCTGTAGATTGCTTTAGGTAGTATAGCCATTTTGACAATATTTATTCTTCCTAGCCAAGAGCATGGGATGCATTTCCATTTGTTAGTGTCCTCTTTAATTTCTCTTAGGAGTGTCTTGTAGTTTTCAGAGTACAGGTCTTTCACTTCCTTCGTTAGGTTTATTCCTAGGTATTTTATTCTTTTTGATGCAATTGTGAATGGAATTGTTTTTCTGATTTCTCTTTCTGTTAGTTCATCATTAGTGTATAGGAAAGCAACAGATTTCTGTGTGTTAATTTTGTATCCTGCAACTTTGCTGAATTCAGATATTAGTTCTAGTAGTTTTGGAATGGAATCTTTAGGGTTTTTTATGTACAGTATCATGTCATCTGCAAATAGTGACAATTTGACTTCTTCTTTACCAATCTGGATGCCTTGTATGTCTTTGTTTTGTCTGATTGCTGTGGCTAGGACCTCCAGTACTATGTTGAATAACAGTGGAGAGAGTGGGCATCCCTGTCTTGTTCCCGATCTTAGATGAAAAGCTTTCAGCGTCTCGCCGTTAAGTATGATGTTAACTGTGGGTTTGTCATATATGGCCTTTATGATGTTGAGGTACTTGCAGTCTATACCCATTTTGTTGAGAGTTTTAATCATGAATGGATGCTGAATTTTGTCAAATGCTTTTTCAGCATCTATGGAGATGATCATGTGGTTTTTGTTCTTCTTTTTGTTGATGTGGTGGATGATGTTGATGGATTTCCGAATGTTGTACCATCCTTGCATCCCTGGGATGAATCCCACTTGTTCATGGTGTATGATCCTCTTGATGTATTTTTGAATTCGGTTTGCTAATATTTTGTTGAGTATTTTTGCATCTACGTTCATCAGGGATATTGGTCTGTAATTTTCTTTTTTGGTGGTGTCTTTTCCAGGTTTTGGTATTAGAGTGATGCTGGCTTTATAGAATGAGTTTGGAAGTATTCCCTCCTCTTCTATTTTTTGGAAAACTTTAAGGAGAATGGGTGTTATTTCTTCTCTATATGTCTGGTAGAATTCAGAGGTGAATCCATCAGGCCCAGGGTTTTGTTCTTGGGTAGTTTTTTGATTACCAATTCGATTTCGTCGCTGGTGATTGGTCTGTTTAGTTTTTCTGTTTCTTGCTTGGTCAGTCTTGGAAGGTTGTATTTTTCTAAGATGTCCGTTTCTTCTAGGTTTTCCAGCTTGTTAACATATAGATTCTCATAATATTCTCTTATGATTCTTTGTATTTCTGTGGGGTCCGTCGTGATTTTTCCTTTCTCTTTTCTGATTGTGTTTATGTGTCTAGATTCTCTTTTTCTCTTAATGAGTCTGGCTAGCGGTTTATCTATTTTGTTTATTTTTCTCAAGAACCAGCTCTTGGTTTTATTGATTTTTTCTATTGTTTTATTCTTCTCAATTTTATTTATTTCTTCTCTAATCTTTATTATGTCCCTCCTTCTGGTGACTTTGAGCCTCATTTGTTCTTCTTTTTCCAATTTCAGTTTAATTGTGTCTTTAGACTATTCATTTGGGAATGTTCTTCCTTCTTTAAATAGGCCTGGATTGCAATATACTTTCCTCTTAGAACTGCCTTTGCTGCGTCCCACAGAAGTTGTGGCTTTGTGTTGTTGTTGTCATTAGTCTCCATATATTCTTTGAATTCTGTTTTGATTTGGTCGTTAACCCATTGATTAATTAGAATGTTGTTAAGTCTCCATGTATTTGTGAGCCTTTTTGATTTCTTTCTAAAATTTATTTCTAGTTTTATACCTTTGTGATCTGAGAAGTTGGTTGGTAGGATTTCAATATTTTTGAAATTACTGAGGTTCTTTTTGTGGCCTAGTATGTGGTCTATTCTGGAAAATGTTCCATGTGCATTTGAGAAGAATGTATCCTGCTGCTTTTGGGTGTAGAGAGTTCTGTAGATGTCTTTTAGGTCCATGTTCTAGTGTGTTGTTCAGTGCCTCTGTGTCTTTACTTATTTATTTTCTGTCTGGTTGATCTGTCCTCTGGAGTGAGTGGTGTGTTGAAGTCTCCTAAGATGAATGCATTGCTGTCTATTTCCTCTTCAATTCTGTTAGTGTTTGTCTCACATATGCTGGTGCTCCTGTGTTGGGTGCATATATTTTAATGGATTTATATCTTCTTGTTGGACTGACCCCTTTATCATTACGTAATGTCCTTCTTTATCTTTTCTACTTTCTTCGTTTTGAAGTCTATTTTGTCTGATACAAGTACTGCAACACCTGCTTTTCTCTTTGTTGTTTGGAATATCTTTTTCCATCCCTTCACTTTTAGTCTGTGTATATCTTTGAATTTGAGGTGAGTTTCTTGTAGGCAGCATATAGATGGGTCTTGCTTTTTTATCCATTCTGTTACTCTGTGTCTTTTGATTGGTGCATTCATCCATTTACATTTAGGGTGATTATTGATAGGTATGTACTTATTGCCATTGCTGGCTTTAGATTCGTGGTTACCAAGGGTTCAAGGGTCGCTTCTTTACTATCTAACAATGTAACTTAACTTTCTTGTTAAGTTATTGTAAACACAGTCTGATGTTTCTTTCTTTC
>JAVSCE010013412.1:0-47769 GCA_032199065.1 Smutsia gigantea
CTTATACTCCACGTATGAGTGAAATCATTTGGTATTTGTCTTTTTCGGCTTGGCTTATTTCACTGAGCATTACACTCTCTAGCTCCATCCATGTTGTTGCAAAAGGTAGGATTTGTTTTTTTCTTATGGCTGAATAATATTCCATTGTGTATATGTACCACCTCTTCTTTATCCATTCATCTACTGATGGACACTTAGGTTGCTTCCATTTATTGGCTATTGTAAATACTGCTGCGATAAACATAGGGGTGCATATGTCTTTTTAAAACTGGGTTGCTGCATTCTTAAGGTAAATTCCTAGGAGTGGGATTCCTGGGTCAAATGGTATTTCTATTTTGAGGTTTTGAGGCACCTCCATGCTGCTTTCCACAATGGTTGAACTAATTTGCAGTCCCACCAGCAGTGTAGGAGGGTTCCCTTTTCTCCACATCCTCGCCAGCATTTGTTGTTGTTTGTGTTTTGGATGTTGGCCATCCTCACTGGTGTGAGGTGATATCTCATTGTGGTTTTAATCTGCATTTCTCTGATGATGAGCAATGTGAAGCGTCTTTTCATGTGCCTGTTGGATATCTGAATTTCTTCTTTAGAGAATTGTCTATTCATGTCCTCTGCCCATTTCTTATTTGGATTATTTGCTTCATGTTTGTTAAGATGCGTGAGTTCTTTATATATTTTTGATGTCAACCCTTTATCAGATACGTCATTTATGAATATATTCTCCCATACTGTAGGATCTCTTTTTGTTCTACTGATGGTGTCCTTTGCTGTACAGAAGCTTTTCAACTTGATATAGTCCCACTTGTTCATTTTTGCTTTTGTTTCCCTTGCTGGGGAGATATGTTCATGAAGAAGTCATGTTTATGTCCAAGAGATTTTTGCTTATGTTTTTTTCTAATAGTTTCATGACTTACATTCAGTTCTTTGATCCACCTTGAGTTTACCTTTGTGTATGGGGCTAGACAGTAGTCCAGTTTCATTCTCTTAACATGTAGATGTCCAGTTTTTCCAACACCAGCTGCTGAAGAGGCTGTTATCTCCCCATTGTATATCCAAGGCTCCTTTATCAAATACTGATTGACTGTATATGTTTGGGTTAATGTTTGGATTTTCTATTCTGTTCCACTGGTCTGTGGGTCTGTTTTTGTGCCAATACCAAATTGTCTTGATTACTGTGGCTTTGTATTAGAGCTTGAAGTCAGGGAGCGTAATTCCCCCTGTTTTATTCCTCCTTCTCAGGATTGCTTTGGCTATTTGGGGTCTTTGTGGTTCCATATGAATTTTAGAATTATTTGTTCCAGTTCATTGAAGAAAGCTGTTGGTAGTTTGATAGGGATTGCAATGAATCTGTAGATTGCTTTAGGTAGTATAGCCATTTTGACAATATTTATTCTTCCTAGCCAAGAGCATGGGATGCATTTCCATTTGTTAGTGTCCTCTTTAATTTCTCTTAGGAGTGTCTTGTAGTTTTCAGAGTACAGGTCTTTCACTTCCTTCGTTAGGCTTATTCCTAGGCATTTTTTTTTTGATGCAATTGTGAATGGAATTGTTTTTCTGATTTCTCTTTCTGCAAGTTCATCGTTAGTGTATAGGAAAGCAACAGATTTCTGTGTGTTAATTTTGTATCCTACAACTTTGCTGAATTCAGATATTAGTTCTCGTAGTTTTAGAGTGGAGTCTTTAGGTTTTTTATGTACAATATCAGGTCATCTGCAAATAGTGACAATTTGACTTCTTCTTTACCAATCTGGATGCCTTGTATGTCTTTTTTTTTTGTCTGATTACCATGGCTAGGACCTCCAGTACTATGTTGAATAACAGTGGAGAGAGTGGGCATCCCTGTCTTGTTCCCGATCTTCGATGAAAAGCTTTCCACTTCTTGCTGTTAAGTATGATGTTAGCGGTGGGTTTGTCATATACAGCTTTTATGATGTTGAGGTACTTGCCCACTATACCTATTTTGTTGAGTTTTAATCATGAATGGATGCTGAATTTTGTCAAATGCTTTTTCAGCATCTATGGAGATGATCATGTGGTTTTTGTTGTTCTTTTTGTTGATGTGGTGGATGATGTTGGTGGATTTTCAAATGTTGTACCATCCTTGCATCCCTGGGATGAATCCCACTTATCATGGTGTATGATCCTCTTGATGTATTTTTGAATTCGGTTTGCTAATATTTTGTTGAGTATTTTTGCATTTACGTTCATCAGGGATACTGGTCTGTAATTTTCTTTTTTGGTGAGGTCTTTTACAGGTTTTGGTATTAGAGTGATGCTGTCTTCATAGAATGAGTTTGGAAGTATTTCCTCCTCTTCTATTTTTTGGAAAACTTTAAGGAGAATCGGTGTTATTTCTTCTCTATATGTCTGGTAGAATTCAGAGGTGAATCCATCTGGCCTGGGTGTTTTGTTCCTGGGTAGTTTTTTGATTACTGCTTCAATTTCTTTGCTGGTGATTGGTCTGTTTCTTGTTTGGTCAGTTTTGGAAGGTTGTATTTTTCTGAGAAGTTGTCCATTTCTTCTATGTTTTCCAGCTTGTTAGCATATAGATTCTCATAATATTCTCTTATGATTCTTTGTATTTCTGTGGGGTCTGTCGTGATTTTTCCTTTCTCATTTCTGATTCTGTTTATGTGTGTAGATTCTCTTTTTCTCTTAATGAGTCTGGCTAGGGGTTTATCTATTTCGTTTATTTTTTCAAAGAACCAGCTCTTGGTTTCATTGATTTTTCTTTTGTTTTATTCTTCTCAATTTTATTTATTTCTTCTCTGATCTTTACTATGTCCCTCCTTCTGGTAACTTTGGGCCTCATTTGTTCTTCTTTTTCCAATTTCAGTAATTGTGTCTTTAGACCACTCATCTGGGATTGTTCTTTCTTCTTTAAATAGGCATCGATTGCAATAAACTTTCCTCTTAGAAATGCCTTTGCTGCGTCCCACAGAACTTGTGGCTTTGTGATGTTGTTGTCATAAGTCTCCATATATTCTTTGATTTCTGTTTTGATTTGGTCATTAACCCATTGATTAATTAGGAGAATGTTGTTAAGTCTCCATGTATTTGTGAGCCTTTTTGATTTCTTTCTAAAATTTATTTCTAGTTTTATACCTTTGTGATCTGAGAAGTTGGTTGGTAGAATTTCAATATTTTGAATTTACTGAGGTTCTTTTTGTGGCCTAGTATGTGGTCTATTCTGGAAAATGTTCCATGTGCACTTGAGAAGAAGGTGTATCCTGTTGCTTTTGGGTGTAGAGTTCTGTAGATGTCTGTTAGGTCCATCTGTTCTAGTGTGTTGTTCAGTGCCTCTGTGTCTTTACTTATTGTCTGTCTGGTTGATCTGTCCTTTGGAGTGAGCAGTATGTTGAAGTCAGCTAAAATGAAAGCATTGCTTTCTATTTCCTCCTATAATTCTGTTAGCATTTGTTTCACATATGCCAGCACTCCTGTGTCAGGTGCATATATATTTATAATGGTTATATCTTCTTGTTGGACTGACCCCTTTATCATTATGTAATGTCCTTCTTTATCTCTTGCTGCTTTCTTCATTTTGAAGTCTATTTTGTCTGATACAAGTACTGCAACACCTGCGTTTTTCTCTTTGTTGTTTGCATGAAATATCTTTTTCCATTCCTTCACTTTTTGTCTATGTATATCTTTGGGTTTGAGGTGAGTCTCTTTGTAGGCAGCATATAGCTGGGTAGCTGGGTCTTGTTTTTTTATCCATTCCATGACTCTATGTCTTTTGATTGGTGCATTCGGTCCATTTACATTTAGGGTGATTATCAATAGATATGTACTTATTGACATTGCTGGCTTTAGATTCGTGGTTACCAAAGGTTCATGGGTTGCTTCTTAACTATCTAACAATCTAACTTAACTTTCTTGTTAAGTTATTGTAATCCCGTCTGATGTTTCTTTATTTCTCTCCTTTCTTATTCTTCCTTCTCCATTCTTTATATACTAGGTGTTTTCTTCTTTGCCTTTAGTTGGTATTTGGATGGTCTGCTTTCTTTGCTATGATTTTATTTTCTCTGGTGACATCTTTTTAGCCTTAGGTGTGCTTCCTTCTAGAGCAGTCCATTTAAGATATCCTGTAGAGGTGGTTTATGAGAGTCAAACTCTCTCAACTTTCACTTGTCTGGAAGTTATTTAATCCCTCCGTCACAGTTAAATGAACATTGTGCTGGATACAATATTCTTGGTTCGAGGCCCTTCTGTTTCATTACATTTAACATATCATGCCATTCTCTTCTGGCTTGTAAGGTTTCTGTTGAGAAGTCTGATGATAGTCTGATGGGTTTTCCTTTGTAGGTGATCCTTTTTCTTTCTCTAGCTGCCTTTAATACTCTGTCCTTATCTTTGATCTTTGCCATTTTAATTATTATGTGTCTTGGTGTTGTCTTCCTTGGGTCCCTTGTTTTGGGAGATCTGTGGGCTTCCGTCGACTGTGAGACTATTTCCTTCCCCAGCATGGGAAGTTTTCGGCAATTATTTCTTCAAAGACACTTTCTACCCCTTTTTCTTTCTCTTCTTCCTCTGGTACTCCTATAATGCAAACATTGTTCCGTTTGGATTGGTCACACAGTTCTCTTAGTATTCTTTCATTCCTAGAGATCCTTTTATCTCTCTCTGCCTCAGCTTCTCTGTATTCCTGTTCTCTTATTTCTGTTCCACTAACAGTCTCTTGCATCTCGTCCAGTCTGCTGCTAAGCCCGTTGATCGCTTGTCTCAAATCTGCATTGTCTTTCCTCACTTCCCTCACTTCCTCCCTCAGCTCTTGCATATTATTCTGTAGATCCATCAGTATGGTTATGACTTTTGTTCTGAATTCTTTTTCCAGAAGGTTATGCATTTCCATCCCTTCAGGTTCCCTCTCTGGTGTTGTCTGGGTCTGGGTGAGTTTTGTTTGTTCCATATTCCGCTGTCTTTTCTTGGTGATAGAAGTGGTCGCTGGTAGGTGCCACGTATGTCAGCTGGGCTCTTTAAGACTTTTAAAAAGAAAAAAAAGAAAGAGAGAGAAAAAAAAAAGAAAGGCAGAAAAGAAAGAAAAGAAAAGCAAAAGAAAGGAAGGAAAGAAAAACGCCCACCGGGAGTATATTCTGTGGGGATGCTGTAGGTGGCACTGTTGCTTCACTATTCTGTAGCCACAGCCACACTGCTCCTCAGGGGCCTTTGTAGCTCTGGCTGGGGCGGGAACGAATGGGAGGCTGTTGATCTCTGTGGGAAGTCTGAGTGCGGCTACTCTTTCCCCGTCACCAGCCAAGGGGTCCGAAATTCCCCAGGGCTCCCAGCCTGCTAGGCTGAGTGTGCTGGGACGATCCTGGGCCCTTGTCTCTTTAAGACCACTAAAAAATAAGTGTGCGCTTTTCTTTTGTCCCGGGAGCCTGCTGCGAGGACCCAGGTGTATTCCCAAGCTCGGATCCTGCACCCACTGTCTCTCCAATCTCGATACACCACGTGATGTGTGTCAGCCCTCCTGGCGCAGATCACCAGGGCTGGTTATTTCTCGGGCCTGTACTTCCACTCCCTCCCAGCTATGAATCCTCTCCTCACACCAGTGCGCTGGGGTGGGGGAGTGTTTGGGTCCCGCCGGGTCACTGCTCCATATCTTTCCCGCCTCTTGGGATGCCGAGTCCTCTCAGGTGTAGATGCAGGCTGTGTGCTGTCCCGTATCTTCTGGTCTCTTTTTTAGGAATAGTTGTATTTGTTGTATTTTCATAAATACATATGGTTTGGGGAGGAGATTTCCGCCACCCTGCTCATGCCGCCATCTTCCCCAGTACCAAATGTTTTAACAACAGATTATAATAACTGACACATTTAAACCTCCCTAGCTTGTGGAACATCCAAAATAAAAACAAATGTATAAGATGAAATCATCATGGTCATGAACATATTACACCTATTAAACAAAATTATTAAAAGAGAGTTCTCATGAGCTTTGTCAATGATTCTCAAAGTGTGGTCCATGTGCTGAATGCCTTCAGAGGGTCAAGGCAGCTTAGAGAAGGCAGCCAGGTCTGATTTTGTTGCTGCAGTTATGGGGGCTCTGACATGTGGCTAGAAGAGTGCCAACTCCTCAAAATCAAAGAATGGCATAACAGGCCCTTCAATATCCAGCCAATTCAAAGGTAGTTATAGTATTGGTGTAGCATCATTGAATAGATAAAGCATTCAGCCAATTAAAAAATAACTAGTATTTCAAGTACTGACTAGTGAGTACTATTACCACCTATCCATTTATTCAACAAATATATTTTGAGTTACAAGATGTGCCCTGCACTATTACTGGCTTCTCCAGAGATAAAACAGATATGATCCCTGTCGTCATAGAGCTTACATTCTAGCAGGCAAGAGAGACAATAAACAATACTAAGTAAATGATGCAGTATATCAGATGGTGATACATGTTAAGTGTGAAAATAAAGCAAGGACAGATTTATACTTCCAGAATGTGACTGTATATGTGTGTAGAGAGGGGAGAGTGATGAAGTTTTCAATAACACTGTCAGCTCAAGTTATCTCTGAGAACTTGATCTTTGAGCAAAAGCTTGAAGGAACAGAGAGCAAAGAATGCAGATATCTGGAGGAAAACATTCTGATCTCTTTTTCTGTGAGTTTGGCTTTTTGGTGTTTTTTTTTAGATTCCACATGTGAGTGAGACCATATAGCTGGATATTTCCAATTTGCATTTGACTAAGGATTGATTAGTGATGTTGAGCATCCTTTCACATACCTGATGGCCTTTTATATGTCTTCTATGAAGAAATGTTTATTCAGACCTTTGCTCATTTTTAAATTGTGTTATTTGTAGTGGGTTATTTTTTTCCTATTGAGTTGTCTGAGTTCTTTATGTATTTTGGATATTAACCTTTTATCCCCATAAGTATTCCCCACTAGAATCCAGATTTCCTAAATCCCTTTAGCACTAAAGTTATTTGGTTAATTACTCTTTCCAGGAGCCTGTATCTCCCTTATATTAAAACCTAATGACAAACTTTAATCAAAGCATTAATTCCAAAATTTAAACTGACAGAATCTTTATTCAGTGATTCTGAGAGGCAGACATTCGTCAGTGCACTAAAACATTAGGGAAGAGTGTTGTCAAGTGCCTTTCTAGTATTGTCATCATTTTATTTGGTTATTATCTGGTCAGGGTGCAGATTTATATTCCGGCCCCTCCAAGGCTTGAATATAAAAATTCTTCCTGCCAATTTTGCCAATTTCTATTTACCAGTCATTGATTTTTCTAGTGTGTTTCTAAATGGAGCTTGAAATTAACATGCCTTTTCTTTTTATTCACTTTCCTCTGTCCTGACAGCATCAATAACTGGCCCAAGAAGTGGACCTGATTTGTGGGTAGAGGACAAGTGTTGCCACTGGAACTATCCTGCTCTGGCATTCATGGCAAGGTTAGTGAAAATCAGATTACCCTATATTTCTGTAAATAAGTGTCTATATGCACATAGACATTCTTAAGTGTCTTTTAAGTTCCATTTATATTGCTCAGATGTGAATCCACCTATCTAATTGTTCTGTGGCATATCTTTCCTATGGTTGAAGTTTCTCATGTTTAATAATTTTTTCAGTTTTATTGAAATAATTTGCACTCATCACTGTATAAGTTTAAGGCCTACAGCACGATGGTTTGATTTACATATATTGTGAAATGATTACCACCATAGTTTCAGCTACATCCACCATCTCATATAAAGAAAAGAAGAAAAAAAGGGGGAAAACTTTTCCTTGTGATAAGAACCCTTAGAATTTATTCTTTTAACAATTTTCCTATATACCATGTAGCAGTGATGGCTATAGTCATCATTTTGTACATTACATCCCTAGTACTTATTTATCTTATAACTGGAAGTTTATACATTTAGACCACCTTCCCACAAACACCCTCCCACCAATCTCCACCCCTGGTAACAGGTATGATCTTTTTTTTTCTATGATTTTGTTTTGGTGTTTTTTTTTTAGATTCTGTATTTAAGTGAGATTATACAGTGTTTGTCTTTCTCTGTGTGACTTATTTCACTTCATGTAATGCCTTCAAGGTCCATCCATGTTGTTGCAAATGGTAGGATTTCCTCATTCTTTATGGTAGAATATATTCAATTGTGTGTGTAATTGGGTTCTTCTTCCAGACATTACAGGTTTGCTTTGGCAGACACAGGTCTTTACCAGACAGCTCAGTTCAGGTTCCTGGATGTGTCTACTGGTAATATCCTTGGGCAGGTGGGGCCTGCTGCTATGATCTATTTTTGGGTGAGGCAACTGTTCAATCTCTGAGTATGGGGATGGGGATGTGCCACTGGGTGAGAACAGTTGAACAGGACTGCTGGCTTGGTTCTCTACCCAACTGAAGCTATAGAATGCTTTCTGAGGTTTCCTGGATTCTGGTCAGCCTTACTAACCAGGATGGGATACTATTATTTAGTAGCAGATTAGGCTACGAATTAGCTTCCCTGTCCTGACAGAGCATCAGGATGAGAACCAGGGCTTATACAGCTGATTTTTGGAGGACTCAAATCAGGCCAACATGTACACTGAATTCCCTGGTCAGGTGAGGCCACTGGTTTTGTTCTGCAGACATGGGAAGCCACTGGCTGTGCTCTCTATTCAAGTGCCTTTATATGTTGGGTTGTTGAATGGACTGTGTAGCTTCCCATGTGCTTTGGTTAGGTATCCTAGTCAGATAGGTTGAAGGGTGTATGCAGCAATGAGCTAGGCTATGAACTAGATTCTCTGCCCAGGCACAGCAGAACAAGCAGCTGTAAAGCCAGCAAAGCTCTTTGTGTTTTGTCTTAACTCAAGCCAACCACATTCCACATTCCCTGAGTGAACAGAGCCACTGGTACTGCTCTGAAAACTCTCAGCTCTGCACATTTGCCTCAAGTGCTGCTGGGCTGCACAGCTTCCAGTTGTTTACTACAGACCTTCTGGTTAGATGGGGCCTAAAGACAATCTCAGCACTGGGTGGGGCTATGTCCCAGCTCCATTGGCTGGGCAGGAGGGGGAGGGTCCTCTCTAGGCTACTATCAACTTCCCAAACAGGCTTTCTAGTTGGAAGGGGCTGGGAGCTACCCTCAGCCTTGGTTAGGAATTATCCCCCTGCCCATATATAGCACAGGAACACTCCATGCCCAGTACTGACTTTGCTCTGGACGTGATCAGCTATGCCCTCCTTCCTCTTGGTTCAATTACTGCTAGGACAAACTGCTTCCAGGAGTGGTTGCCAGCCCTCAGGTCAGATGGGGCTGGAAGACACCCTCCACCATGGGTAGAGCTCTGATTAAACTCTGCTTGGCTGTAGACAAGCCAGGTTTTAGGGTCAGCAAAGTCCTCTTCAAGGGTCCAAATCAGGCTCATCTGTACCCCAGTGAGTTCCCTAATCAAGAGTACTCTCCTAAATTGGTTCTGCGGATGAACAAAGTCACTGGATGGCATAACTACATGGGCACTACAGGTATGAATTTGGTCTGCCAAGAACCATGGACTGGTTGTTACAAGCCACTCCCTGCTTCTTTGTCAGTCAGATTCCCAGTGGTTGAGCCCTGCAGATTCCTCAGTGATCCCCATGGTGTGATATCAGAGCAGGAGCTCCCATGAAGCAACCCACAGTGCTGGTCTGGGGGGCTGGCTGCCCTCCCAGGTTCTATGTTCCCACTGAAGTAATTGGAGGCTCAGGGAAGACCTCTCCATATGGTGCTGCACTGTCCTGCAGGAGGGGAAATGTGGTCAACTCACAGCCAGTTCCCTTACCCTTACATTAAAGTCTGTCTTAGTCTCTGTGCTTGCAGGGGTGTGCTTCAGCCTCATTCCCATGTTCTGGTATTCTCTCAGTGGTGCCTTGCTCTTGAATAGCTGTTAGTTGTCCCTCTTATTGAGGGGGTGGGGAATGAAGTCAAGAACAACCTATCTCACCATCTTGGTGACATCACTCTATAATTTGTATTTTTAAGCTCAACCTTCATGGAGATATGAGCATATTTTTCTGCAGAAGACATCAAGAAACCATGGGTTGTGATGGCCTCCTCTGCCATGGTTTCATAGATGCTTCTGCCTGAATACTAAAATATCCACCATTTCCAAACCAGTTTTTTCATTCATTTATTAGCCATTTATTACTTTTTACAACTCAAGGACAGGAGTCTAGTCTCTCTTATGTGACCTAAAGCTTAGGGTAATTAGTAAGATCCCACGCTATCCAGCAGAGATTTTCTGGTAGCCTTTCATAAGATACACTGCTTTTCTGGCTCTGGGACACATGTAGGAAATCCAATTTCCATTCCTTGACCTTTAAAGAGCTTGTGATCTTAATAATGGGCCAGAAGCAGACTTAACCACATAGCTAATGAAACTTAAGTTTCAGGGCCTCACGGGCATGGGCTCCTTCCACGGTCTAAGGAATGGCTCTAAAATGTGTCCATATGGTGATGTACTTGGTGAAACTGAAAACTAATAATTTTTAAGGACAGCTTTCTAAATTGTGTTAAGTTTCAGGTCCCAGAAAACTTGAAGTTACTCGTGCTCCCAACGTGTGAAATAGTTGGTTTCCTTACCCTAAGGTAAGAAGTATTTAGAAGCCAGGTACTTTGCATTCTGTGCAGCTTCAAATATCACTCAGCACTTTAACTGTGTTTTTTTTCTTTCTTTCCAACATCTAGAGATACCCTTTTTGTGCTTCAGGGTTTGGCTATATCATTTTAAAAATATAATTTACCCAGAATTTGTTTGTTTGTAGTGGTAGAGTATTTCTTTCCTGCTTGGTCCACCATCTTGGCCAGAATTTATATACAACATGTAATTACACAGGGCTCTCAACAACAGATATAATTTAGAAATGGTCTAGGCTACCACGAGTCCTTTTTAATGCAAGGCACTATGGAGAAACAAAATAAGACAAAGCTATGATCTCTGCCCTTAAGGAACTCTTAATAGTTAAAAATAATTTAATTAAAGTGTACAAAAGTGCTCCTTCAAGATGGTTATTGCCATAGAGTTAGGAAGTTCTGCTGTATAATGAGGACTAACTAGAAGAAAAGGAATCATCCATACCAATATTTTGTTACCATCTCAGATGTCTCACTTTGCATTCTAACCACCCTTATCTCTCTGAACTGGAATCCTTCCAAGGCCTTCCTGTCCCTCTTACATAGGGGAGTTTATAATTAGGCACATTACACTAGTAAAAGGTACAAAAATTTTTCAGAAAAAAAAAATCCAGAAGGACTATAATCACATAGGATTTCAAAATAATGGAAAATGTTATTTTGAGCCAAATCACCCATGGTAAGGATAAAAAATGATGTCAGAGTTGGAAAGGATCTTAAAGGTCAACAAGACAGTCCCTTTATTGTGCAGATGAAAATATTAAGGACAAAAGAGACTAAACTGAAGTACCTGGTTCTATATTTCTACTTTTGTGTCCCAGACTTATAATGTGACAGCAGAAAAATATGTCATTTGGACAAATGGGAGAGGCAATCTGCAGGTTTCTTTCTACATTTTAAAACAGTTGTAAAGGCAACTCCATTAAAAAGTAAAAAAAAACTTGGAAAACAACTTTTAGACAAATTGAATTTTTGACTAGCTAACCTGATTTAGTGAGGTTTATAAGAATAGGGATACCATTTTAGGGGATTTTTATGTATTCTGAAATTTTTTCAAATAATATTTGTTTCTACTTTGAGCATTTAAGAACTTATATGGGTAGTAATTCAGTTTGATTTTTTTCTCCATATGTTAGTGTTTTGGGAAGATCTAAAAGTATTGTCCAGAGTCTCAGGGGAAATTTCACAAAGGGGCTGGTTATACAACTGGGATAATTACACAGGCACCACACAGAGAACTCCGGACCTTGGTATCATTTATACAGAGAGATAGGAAAATCTCCATAAGACACAGTGATGGCTTCTATACTCACAACTGAGAATTTGGAAGTGACAAAAAAGAAAATAAAAAGATTTAAGTTTTCCTGAAGACAATTTTCTCTCTTAGGAGGACACAATAGAACAGTCCCAGTAGAGTCAATAAAGTAAGGCATCCTAAGAAAAGTCACAAAGAAAGAAAAAATAATGCCACCTTGATGGTTTTTCCAAATAGCATAAGAGAAATTTACAATGAGTGCAGGATATGGTGGGGAGTTGTGTAGGACAGCAAGTAAAGGGAGATAGGAGTTAAGTGCACAGACTTTAGAGTCAGCCAAATCAGGGATTGAATCCCAGTTACCCTACTTACGATGTAGCCTTGAGCCACTTACTTCACTTCTCTGATTCTCAGTTCCTTCATCTGGAACTTTCTACTATCTCTTTGCAATAGTCTAAGACATTTAATATAGCACTGGACACATAATAAGTACTCAATACATGCTAGTCATTATTGCCATTCATAGTTAAATATAAATATAAGAATATATTACAAAGTCACATACTGATCCCACCACCATGTCTCTTCACAATCATGAGTATTCACAATTACATTTTTAAATAAAGGAAGCTTTCTTAGTACTCCACACAGGGAGCTGTCATGAGGATAAAATGAGATAATGCTTATAAAGTGCTTAGCACAGCACCTGGCACATTGTAAGCACTCAATAAACAGCCACTGTTCTTATTCATACAACTGACTGCTGGCTCCACACTCATTTGATCTGTAGCCTTATTAGGGAAGAAATCATAAAATGGCTGCAAGGTCAATATCTTATTGCAGTAATAGTGAAAAGCACACAATATCCCAGGGGTATGTGTTACCATGGGCTCCATGGGATGCATATATAAGAGACACTCTAAGCAAGAGGGGAAAAGGATGGCACAGTAGGAAGTCAAGGTGGAAACCTCCTCTCTCACAAACACCAAAGAAGCAACTACAGCAAATATAAATAAACCTGAAAACAACCTTAAGACTTCAGGACAGACCACCTATACCTGGTGAAGAAGAGAAGACCACACAGGGAAGGGTAAAATGGCAGAAACACAATCGAGTGGAAACCAAGCCCTTCCCATTCCCAGCCCACAGGTGGGAGGAAGAAGAATGAGTTGGAAAGGGGATAGACACTCAGAAACTCTGCACATCTGATCCTGAAGATCTACTCTGGGAACCTGAGTCCACATTGCATTGGGTTCACATTAGCAAGGCTGGACACCAGGGAGAGTTGGAGCACTCTGGGAGGCCAAGACTCCAGCCCCTGTGGAGGACAGGCACGTTCTGCCAGTTCCACTGAAACCCAACAGAGAGGCAGCAGGTTGAAAGTTTGGCCAGCACTGGGTGCCAAAGAGGTGAGGGTTGGACAGAGCTCTCTCTACAGGAGAAGGGGCAGATTGATGACACTTCCCCAGCTCTCCCTCAGCCAAACAGATCCAGCATTCTCAGGAGCCCCAGATGCTCCATCCCCCTCACTGGCACCTTAGCCCCAAGGCACTTCCCTGCACACCCTCAGCATGCCAGCCCAATCAGCCCAGTAATGTCACACTTTGCTGCTTAGCAGGCAGAAATAGGCTTTTCCTGCTTTCTCAACACTGTATCAGATCAATTAAGAGCGTGCCAGAGCCAGCACTGAGTGCTCCCTTTTCCTCCTCAGTAGCCCAGTGCACCACCATTCAACTCACCACCAGTGCCACTGCAAAACTCACCACCACTACCACCACTACGTGACTACACCATCCATCTCATTAACCCAGCAACCCTGCCATCAATGCAGGGCAGGCAGAAGGCCCACAATGATCCCAGCAGAAGCCACATCTCTGATCACAAAAGGGCGGCTGAGGCAAGCTGCCAGCAAGACAGACTGAGATACACCACGAGCAGCAGACAGACAGAAAGGTGGCTATGCTTGTTGCCTACCAACAGCAACTGGGCCTTCAACACAAAGGACAACCAGGCACTGGAGAGTAAAGAGTCTTGAACTTCTGGCCACCACAAGGCACCTTCTTCATAAAGCCATTACTCTCTAGACTAAGAAGCATAGTAGATCTATCCAGTACAAAGGTAGAAACACAAAAACCCTGACAAAATGAGGCGTTTGGAGTAAAAACATGTTCCAAACAAAACTAAAGGATAACACCAGAAAGAGGGCTAAATGAAGCAGAGATCACCAATCTTCTTGATAAAGATTTCAAAGTAACAGCTATAAATATGCTCACTGATCTGGAGAAAAATATTGATGATCTCATGGAGAACTTCATGAAAGAGAAGAGCTGAAAATGAGCCACCAGGGCTGAAGAATACAGTAACTGAAATGAAATATACAGTGGAGGAAATGAGTAATATATTGCTGCAGGTAGAGGAGACAATCGAAGAGATGGAAATTAGAGAACAGGAACAGAACAAAGTTGAGGAAAAGAGAGAAAAAAGAATCTCTACGAATGAAAGAATGAGAAGAGAGCAATGTGACAACTACAAATGAAACAATATTCACATAATAAGGGTACCAGAAGGAGAAGAGAGAGACAAAAGGACAGAAGGCCTCTTTGAAGAAATAACTGTTGAAGACTTCCCCAATCTGGGGAAGGAAATAGACACTCATGTCATGGAAGCACAGAGATCCCATAACAAAAGGAACACCAAGAAGACAATACCCAGACATATAATAATTACAATGAAAAAGATTAAGGATAAGGAGAGAGTACTGAAAGCAGCTAGAGAGAAAAAAATAATTACTTACAAGGGAAACACAACAAGACTATCAGCTGACTTCTCAGCAGAAACTTTACAGGCCAGAAGGAAAGAGCATGAAATATTTAATGTATTGAAACAGAAGGACCATCAATGAATAATCCTTTATCCAGCAAGATTATCATTCAAATTTTAAGGAAAGATTAAAAATTTCTCAGATAAACCAAAGCTGATGAAATTTATAACCACTAAACCAGCATTAGAGGATATGTTAAAGGGAAATGTTCCTAAGCCTAAATATTTTTTGCCAGTAAAAATAAACCCATGGTAAAGGTAGTAGACCTATTAATTACCAAGCAAGTATGAAATTAAACCAAAAGTAGTAAAACCAACTATACACAAAATCACTCAACAGATACAAAAAAAGTATAGATTATGATATTAATGCATAAAGTGTGGACAAAGAAGAAAAAAGGAAAAAGTTTATTCAGATTGTGCTTGAAATAGAGCACTCATCAACATACTGCAGACTGTTCTATAATTGGAAAGCTATACATGAACCTTATGGTAACCACAAACCTAAAGCCTGTAATACATACACAAAATATTTAAATAAAAGAAATCTAATCACAACTCTAAAGAAAACTGTCAAATAACAAGAGAAGAGTATAAGAGAGGAAGAAAGGAACAAAAAGGATATATAAAAACCACCAGAAAACAATTAATAAAATGGTAATAGCTACATACCTATCAATAATTACCTCAAATGTAAATGGACTGAATGCATCAATCTAAAAACATAGAATGGCAGAATGTAAAAAGAAACAAAACCCATCAATATGATCCCTATAAGAGACTCATTTCAGACCTAAAGACATACACAGAGAAAAAGCAAAGGGATGGAAAAAGGTATTTCATGCAAATAATAGAAAAAGGCAAAAGTAACAGTACTTATATCAGACAAAATAGATTTCAAAATAAATAAAATAAAAAGACAAAGAAGGACACTACATAATGGTAAACGGATCAGTCCAACACAAAGATATAACCATTATAAATATCTATGCACTGAACATAGGAACACCTAAATATGTAAAACAAATGCTAACAGAATTAAAGGGGAAAATAGATTGTAACTCATTCAATTTAGGAGACTTTAACACACCAATCACATCAATAGACAGATCAACCAGAAGGAAAATAAATAAGGAAACAGAGGCACTGCATAATATATTAGAAGAGATGAGCTTAACAAATACCTACAGAACATTCCATCAAAAAGCAGCAGGATACACATATTTCTCAAGTGTGCAGGGAACATTCTCCAGACTAGATCATATACCATGCCACAAAGAGAGCCTCATAAGTTCAAAAGATTGAAATTCTATCAAGCAACTTCTTAGACCATAATGTATGAAACTACTAATAAATTACACAAACAAGCCCACAAACACAAAGGGTAAACAACACGTTTCTAAATAATCAGTGGATCATTGAACAAATCAAAACACAAATCAATCAATACATGAAGACACATGTAAACAAAAATACAACAGGGCAAAATTTGTGGGATGCCACAAAAGGGGTCCTAAGACAGTAGTACAGCACTATACAGGCCTACCTCAAGAAACAAGAACAATCCTAAATAAACAGTCTAAACTCACAATTAAAGAAACTAGAAAAAGAACAACTGAAACCCAAACTTAGTAGAAGGAGGGACATATAAAGATCAGAGCAGAAATAAATAAAATAGAGAAGAATAAAACAATAGAAAAAAATCGATGAAACCATGAGGTGGTTCTTTGAGAAAATAAATAAAATACCCAAACCCCTAGCCAGACTTATCAATAAAAAAAGGGAGAGGGCACAAATAACAAAATCAGACATGAAAGAGAAATAGTCACAATGGATATGACAGAAATACAAACAATTATTAGATAATTCTATGAAAAATTATATGCCAATAAATTGGACAACCTGGAAGAAATGTACAAATTCCTAGAGCAGTACAAGCCAAAACTGACCCAGGAAGAAGAAAATCTGAACAGACCAATTACCAGTAACAAAATTGAATTGGTAATCAAAGACTCCCAACAGAGTCCAGAACCATATGGCCTCACAGCTGAATTCTATCAAACATTTAAAGAAGAGCTAACACCCATCTTTCTTAAAGTATTCCAAAGAGTAGAAGAGGAGGGAATACTCTCAAACACATTCTATGAGGCCAGCATCACTTTAATACCAAACCCAGACAATGACATTACAAAACAGAAAATTATAGACCAATATCCCTGATGAACATAGATGCAAAAATCCTCAACAAAATATTAGCAAACAAAATTTAAAAATACATCAAAAGGATCATCTGTCACAACCAAGTGGGATTTATTCCAGGGATGCAAGGATGGTATAATATTCATAAATCACTGTCATACACCACATTAACAAAAACAAGGATAAAAGCCACATGATCATCTCAATAGATGATGAAAAAAGTATTTGACAAAATTCAACATCCACTCATGATAAAAACTCTCACCAAAATGGGCATAGTATGTACCTCAACATAATAAAGGCCATATATAACAAACCCACAGCTAACTTCATACTCAATGATGAAAAGCTCAAAGCTTTTCTTCTAAAATCAGGAACAAGACAGCGATGTCCACTCTTACCACTTTATTCAACATAGTACTGGAGGTTCTACTATGGCAATCAGATAAGATAAAGAGATAAAGGGCATCCAAATTCATAAGGAAGAAGTTAAACATTTGCAGATGACATGATACTATACATAGAAAACCCTAAAGACTACACCAAAAACTATTAGAACTAATAACTGGATTCAGCAAAGCTGCAGGATACAAAGTTAATACACAGAAATCTGTTGCATTCCTATATACTAACAACAAGCTAGCAAAAAGAGAAATCAGGAAAACAACTCCATTTACCATTGCATCAAAAAGATAAAATACCTAGGAATGAACCTAAGCAAGAAGGTGAAAGACCTGTAGTCTGAAATCTATAAGGCACTCATGAGAGAAATTAAAGAAGACACCAGTAAATGGAAATCTATCCCATGCTCATGGACAGGAAGAATCAATATTGTGAAAAAGGACATCCTGCCCAAAGCAATTTAGGCATTTAATGCAATCCATATCAAAATACCAATGGCATTTTTCAATGAACTAGAAAAAATAATCCTAAAATTAATATGGAACTACAAAAAAGCCCTAATAGCCAAGGCAACCTTGAGAAAGAAGAACAAAGCTACATTAATCAAAACAGTATGGTACTGACAGAAGAGCAGAATAGAACAATGGAGCAGAATAGAGTCCAGATACCAACCCACACACATATGGCCAATTAATATTTGATAAAGGAGCCATGAATATACAGTGAGGAAAAGACAGCCTCTTGAATAACTTGTGTTGGGAAAACCGGACAGCTATATACAAGAGAATGAAAGTGGATAGCTGTTGAACTCCATACACAAAAGTAAACTCAAAATGGATCAAAGACCTGAAAGTAAGACATGAAACCATAAAACTCTTAGAAGAAAACATAGGCAAAAATCTCTTGAACATAAGCATGAGCAATTTTTTTGCAGACACATCTCCTAAGGCAAGGGAAATAAAAAATGAACAAGTAGAACTACATCAAACTAAAAATCTTCTGTTCAGCAAAGGACACCATCAGCAGAAAAAAAAGGCAACCTACTGTATGGGAAAATATATTCATAGATGATTTACCTGATAAGGAGTTAACATCCAAAACACATAAAGAACTCATATGCCTCAATATCAAAAAAAATAAAATAAAATAAGCAATTAAAAAGTGGACAAAGGACCTGAACAGATATATCTCCAAAGAAGAAATACAGATGGTCAACAGGTACATGAACATATGCTCCAGATCACTAATCATCAGGGAAATGAAAATCAAAACCACAGTGAGATACCACATCACACCAGTTATAATGATCACTACCCAAAAGACAAGAAATAACAAGTGTTGGTAAGGGTATGGAAAATAGGAACCCTGCTACACTGTTGGTGGGAATATAAGTTGGTGGAGCCACTGTGGAAAGCATTATGGAGGTTCCTCAAAAAAGTGAAAATAGAAATACCATTTGACCCAGTAATTCCACTTCTAGGGATTTGCCTGAAGAAACAGATATATGTTTGCTGATTCAAAAAGATACATGCACTCTTATGTTTATTATCACATTACAAACAATAGCCAAGATACAGAAGCAACCCAAGTGCCCATCGGTAGGTGAATGGATAAAGAAGATGGGGAAAATATACACAATGGAATAATATTCAGCTATAAAAAAGAAATCCTGCCATTTGTAGCAACATGGATGGACCTAGAGGGTATTATGCTCAGTGAAATAAGCCAGGCAAAGACAAATACCATACGATTTCACTTATTTGTGGAACATAAAAACAAAGCAAATCAGCAGGAACAAAAAAGCAGTAGACTCATAGACACTGAGAAGTGAGTAATGATTACCATGGGAGAGGGGTTGGGATGGGGTAGGGAGCAAGAGGGAAGATAAAGGGGCACAAAAAATTCTCAATCATAATGTAGGTTGGTGACAGGAATAGTAGTACAACATGGAGAACACAATGATTCTGTAACATCTTTCTACATTGGTAGATAGTAACCACATTAGAGGGGGTGAGGATTTAATAATATGGGTAACTGTTGAACCACTGTGTTGTATATTTGAAACCAATATAACATTGTATATCCATGATATTTCAATTAAAAAAGAGACACTCTAAAATTCCCACCTAAACAGGGATAAATAAAAAACAACAGGCACATGGCATCCAGTAAAATAGATGTTTTCCAACTATTACTACAAATGTGCCACAGGGTCACTGTGGTGAATAAGATCTTAAAGAGGACACGATATTGGAAGGGTGGGAGCTAAATCTCACAAATGTCAGAAATGCTTCCTCTTTTCTGTCTTCAAACATCTGCATATAACATTCCTATAGCTTCATTGATTGGTTGGCTCTAGCTCCTTCTGGGTGAAATTGATCACTAATTCAATGATATAATTGTTTAAAAGTCTCCCAAGAGTGAGAAAGACCAAAAAATTAAACATAAAAGAATGTTATAGGGAGCCATGAGGTGGCATGTGAATTTGGGGGAAAAAATGTTTTAAAAGGAAGAGGCTTTTATTAAAATGTATTTACAGTACTTTCTCAGAACCTTGAGTGAATGACATTAAAAAGACACAAGATACTCCCCCTCCCACCCCACAAACAAACAACTTGCATTAGAAGAACTTTAATAACTGACCAGAAAATTATACTGGGTTTCAAGAAAAGTTGATATATTTCTTGAGGTCAACAGTGTTACACACGGTGGGATACTTGATATTAAAATAAATAAATGAATACTTGATGTTAAACATATGTCATAAGGACAGAAAAGATTATTCAAGGTGCCTTCAAACATTAAAGATAATACAGAAGGGTAAAGAAATATGTCTTAACCCAGTGAGTTTGCTTTCCTTTGTGAGAAAGAATAGAATGATCATTTAATTGGAGACTTTTTAAGACAATGGATATATGTAGTATTCAGAGCCATGCAAGGCTGACTTCTGTATTTGGCCAAAAATAAACTGACTTGTGTAAAAATTAATTAGCAGGATGATTTACAGATGAGTATAATCCCTTCCCTTTGCAAAGATTAATTGGAAGGGTGTAGCTTCACAGATCTTGGGCTATACAAATTTCTACTGCCATAGAAACAGCACTTATGTCTCTTTAGAGGTTAAATCAATAACAATTATACATGTGAGATTATGTCACAATGTTAGATGCCTCACTGAGGACAAGTCATCAAGTTGTTTCCTGTAGTCAATTGCTATTGTTGCAAGCATCTCTGGTGCTAGATTTCAAACAAAATGAAAAAGAAGGAAGGGGTCATTGATTTCCCCACCTCTCTTTAGCGCAGATACAGGTATCTCTTTAAAACCTGAAAGGGGGAAAGTATCCCCAAAGGATAACCTACCCCAAGAGAAGAGTTAGTGTTTCTCAAAATACTTGTGCACATACAGAATTTCAGAATTTTGCATGAGAGAGCATTCCAATGTCCCACTATTGGTATGTCTAGAATACTTTTTCCTCAATCTCACAGTGTAGATACATTACATATTCTTACAACTGGATTATTCCACTTGAGTTCAGGAGGAGATAGGAGGAACTTAATGTGATTAATATGTATGTAGTCTCACTCAAGAACACTTTCTTTCCTGGTCTACCGGAAATAGCCACTGATGTGTCCCCTTACCTCTGTGCATGTCTATTTTCAATCTGTTTTTTATACTGCAAAACAATGAGTTTCCATCCATGGCTTCCTAGTACCTTTAAGGATAAAGTCTGAATTTTTAAATGTAGAATAAATGGCCCTCCATTAGAGGTCCCAGCTTAACTTCCAGATTAATCTCAACATTCCTCTCCACAAATTTTGTGGTTCTGCCTCCTAAATGTTTCAAATCTGTACCCAAGACTTGGTCCACATGCTTACTGAACTGTGAGTCTTTATTACTTTCTCAACTAGATTGCTAAAATAACCTCCTAACTGATCTCCCTTTTTTCCAGTCTCTACCTCCTCCAGTCCACAGGTTATACTGCTGAGAGCATCTAAGATACAAATCTGATTATCTGCTTTCCCTAGTAAAAAAGCTTCCCACAGCTCCCCATTTCCTACATAATAAAGACTGAGCTCTTTTTTGCTTGGTTCACAGGGCTCTCTTATGCAAGAAGTGGGCATTATCAACCCCTCCAGTCTCATCCTCTTGCCATCACATCCACATACATCATGCTCTGGCCATGCTGTTACAGTTGCCAGGATCCATCACAGTTCTTAAATAAATGGCACAAGATTTACACAAATGCAAAGGAGTATAATAAGCAATCTTTCTTGCTGGTTAACAATTTAAACAGTCAAGATTTGAGGACAAAGAAGAAGCATTTAGATGCTACTTGCTCTGCTATACTCCTTGCACATAGCTAGCCTCATGTCTACATCCCTGTGTTAGTTCTCCAACTCTACATGGCATTTTTATTTGGTTTTTGGTTGCATAACATTATAGTTTTGAAAGCATATATAAAGGTTATAAGTTGGTCATATCATAGGTTTCTGAAATCTTGAGCAGGGTTTGCAGTTTCTCCAGGATGAGGAACCTTTACTATACATAACCTTACTATAGTATAACCTTTATACTACGTGCCAGTATCCAAGAACATAACCATGTTCCATAAACACACACTCATTTTTGACCCAAATTTTTAAACTATCTGTCATTAGCTCAATTCAAATATACTTACAGGCATTCCAACCTAGTAACATTTGATCTAAGTCCAAAGAAAAATGATAAACTAGGTATAGATTAATTAGCTTTTATTTTTTTCTAAACCACAATAAGCAGGTTCTCTATGCCTCAAGGTCTCAAGTATCTTCCAATACAGGGATCATCAAACTTTTTCTGTAAAGGCTAAAGAGCAAATATTTACGTTTTGTGAGTCATAAGGTCTCTGTCACGATTACCTATCTCTGCCACTGTAGTGTAAAAGTACCTTAGGGAATCTGTAAATGAATGAGCAGACCAATGTTCCAATAAAACTTTATTTACAGAGAGACTGCTATAGACTGAATGTCTATTTGTCTCCAAAATTCATATGTTGAAATGAAATTGCCCATTGTGGTGATATTTAGAGGTGGGGCCTTTGGGAGGTGATTAGGTCCTGAGGGTAGAGTTCTCATGAATGGGATTTGTGCCCTTATAAAAGAATTACTGGAGAACTCCCTTTCACTCTCTGCCATGTGAGAACACAGGAAAAAGACTTCCATCCATGAACCAGGAAGGGGACTCTCCCCAGACACTGAAATTGCCAGGGCCTTGATCTTAGATTGCCTAACCTCCAAAACTATGCAGAATAAATTTCTGCTGCTTATAAGACACCTAGTCTGAGATATTCTATTATAGCAGCCTCAGTGGTCTAAGACAGAGGTGTATGAAACAATAGTAGACTCATAGACACTGAGAAGTGACTAGTGGTTACTATGGGGGAGGGGCTGGAATGGGTGGATAGGGAGGGTGAGGGGGATAAAGGAGCACAAAAATTCTCAATCATAATATAAGTTGGTCACGGGGATAGTAGCACAGCATGGAGAATACAGTCAATGATTCTGTAACATCTTGCTATGTTGACAGATAGTAAGTGCACTAGTGGGGGCAAGGATTTAATAATATGGGTAACTACTAAATCACTATGTTATATATTTGAAACCAATATAAGATTGTATATCAATAATATTTCAATAGAAAAAAAGACAGAGGCATATGCCAAATTTAGCTCATGGGCCAGAGTTTGACCTCAAACTGTTTTGACTGTGATTCACATTAATAAATATAGTTCACTTATGATCCACACATGACTCACACATTTATACACATATAGCAAAAACAAAGCTTCAACATAGAAAAAGTGATCCTTACTATGTGCAATATACCCCAATATTTTCTATTTCCTTCCATTTTATGTCTTAAAATGCTGGTTGTAAAACTGATTCTACAACCCACTAATGAGTTGTGACCTACAACTTGCAAAACACAGTTCTGTGCATTTCACTGTTTTTTTCATTGTCCAAATCACAGATTAGAAGGAACTTTACATTTATGTAACTACCTTTTGAATACTCAGTCCTTCATTAATTCATTCCCCCAACACACATTAAACAGCTACTTTATGTCACATGGAAAAGCACCATTGTAACTAAAGGACTGATTGTGTGGTCAATTTAGAAGGAAGGTTACCTGTCAGTACAGGTTCTGAATGCAGCTGAGTGAACATTCCAAATAAAGGTACTCTGAATGAATGCTCAAATGGAATGTTCTGGCTTTGCACTTTTTCCCAACTTCAATTTCTCTGCCACTTTCCTCCTGCATTGCTGTCTTAGGATATGTTCCAAAAACATGGTGAATCCCCTTGCAGTTTTCAGAGCTCAGGAGTCAAGAATATGAGACCTGATTATTGTTTCTGATGAGGACTATCTTTAGCCCAAGGGACTCTCCTTCTGCTTGGCCTCTGAACTGATCAATCTATAAATTGAAAGGAAAGCAAGACACAATGTGGGAATCCAAAGGCTCTTTATAACACAGCCCAGAAGCTAAGCGAATGCCACTTAGCAGGGCAAAATTCAGAATTCAAGGAAGGTAACTGGTTGCTTGGTTTACATCCCCTTTGCATTCTGACAAGAGTTCTTATTGACAGCTCCACATCAAGCTTCTCCCAAGTGTGGGAACCTTTAGGGGTCCAAAAGCGAAAGAAAAGTCATGTACTATTCAAGAAGTATGGCTTCCATATTAAGACAAGTTTTGCCACCCAGGGTGAGAAAATGGCTGAAAAAGTAATCGCTTTCAAGTTTCAGAGTTCGAATTGAACGGGTCAATGTTACTCAACTCAAAATATGAACTAGACTCTTTCTCAACTGAGGCATTTAATTATTGAGGGACCAAAGATGCCCCTGAAATAATATTTAAGCTGAATCCATTTTAATCATAAATGTGGTGATAGAAGCTACATCTTAGTTCTGAAAATCAGTTCCTGGTTACCTAGCTGGGCTAGGTAGCAAAGGAAAAGTATTCTTTAGAGCTTAGATGAAATACTTTGAAATTAACAACTGTTCCATGAGCTTCTGACCACAGCTGAGCTGTTTGGGACAGTGAAACAGCTGCACAGGGCGTGGGACCACTGTGGTCTGAGAAGAATCACTGCATTTACCCTGGCCATAGTTTATTTCCAAGATTTAGCTCTATAATCTGTCACTGGAAGCTCTGCAAGTAGAGAGTAATGTAAAAGACATTGGGAGTTGCAAATTCCTAGTTTAGCATCTCATTTGAAAAGTCCTATCTTACGTAGCAGAAATAACAGAACAGAACTTGTTACCCCTCAGGATACTGTAATAATATCTAAACTATCTCCCTTTCCACACTGTCCCAAAACAAAAGAAGTTTCCACACAAATTCACAGGTGATGAAATGGTCCACAATTCTCAACTGGGTGGAGTAGGAGATTTGGTCTCTTGTTTCCTTCCTTTCTACCTAGACCAGTGGGTGGCAGTGATCTCAGCAAGTATACTGGGTTTCACAGATTCAAATATCCCTTGACTGGGCTGCTCCAAGTTCCAGCCTGGGGCACAGAGAATTAATAAATCTATGTGGTTCTCAAGCTCAGCTACATCCTCCTTCTCACACTAAATTTCAAACTTATCGAACTACTTTCAAATTGTATCTTGCTGTTCCATTGCAGCAGAGCATCTATGTAAGCTGTTCTATGCCTGAAATGTCCTCCCTACCTTCATCTGTCCAACGAACTCCTATTTATCCTTTAGGCCCAGTTCAAACTTCATTTCTTCTCTGACCACCCTTTTCCTTGTGCTTGTGTTTGACAGAACCTACTACACTATATTATATTTTTTAGTATGTCTGTTGCTACTTTATAGAGGGCTCTTTGAGGGCACTGATTGTATTGATAATTTATGTCCTCGAGTGCTCACCTGGCACAAAGTGGGTTCTCAATAAACATTTGTTACTATGCAGATAAATAATTGGGTTATTAAAGAAAAAGTAGACTTGTTTAGGGGTCACTCTTAGCCTATGAGATGAGACTGAGTACTATAAAGGAAACCAAAGTGATTTTCCATAAAGCATTTTTAGACCCTTTGCCAGTTAGAATGCTGAACAAAACAAGCCAGTGATTTTACTTGCATTATTAGCATTTTGTCAAGGGAGGGAATTTTAGCATGCCTTCCTAAACCATCCAGGTGTTTTAGGAATCCAAATAATACAGTTAAAAGTAAGGCTCTGGAACTAAAGGTAGAAAATACTAGGCAGAATTCAAGGTCAGATTTTGCCAGTCTAAGTTTGTATGCACCATGCCAAAGTCCAAGGAGCAGGAAAGAAAAGGAGAGTGTAAGACAGCTAGTGTCGAAGGAGCAGGGCATCTAGGAAGACCAGCAGGGAGTCTTAAGTGCCTGACTGCAGTTGGTAGTAATCTCACATCATTCTATCCTAGATTCCAATTTAGCTGACTTCCTCCCACTGGGCTAGTCTGGTACCCCACTAAGATATTTTTTTATTTTCAAGTCATATATCATTTTTCTAGATACTGCATGAAGGAAAGGATGATGTTTTTATACATCTTTGGTGTGTCATATGCCACAGAAATTCCAGTTCAGATGACCAGGGGAATAGTTGTTGATTATGATTGAAATTCAGAAGGAACATCATATGGCATGCAAAGGACAAAAGGAGATATAAAGAAATAGAGAGAAAAATAGAAGAAACAAATGAATTGAACAAATGAAAATAACAGTGGTGGGTTTTTTTTCCACCGTATCTGCTTTACCTTAAGATACAGCCAGGGGGCAGATAGAGTTTTCTTACCATGAGCTCTGTCTTAATATTCATTACAGAATTATAGGACAAAGACTGCCTTTCTCCAGCCTCCGTCTCTGATAAATGGGTCAGCTCCATCGGCTATCATTAGTGACAGTCCTGGTCTTGACAGCCTGTCTTAATTAATCTGTTTAATTTATTGATCAAGCAGACAGCAAAGGAACATTCTCCATTAAATGGGTTTTTTATCATCTGGAGTTATAGAGCTAAATGTCTTTTTAAAATCTGAAATTTAGTTAGCACATGACATGCTGTCTGTCTTAGAAACTACTTGCAAAGAGGAAAATGCAAAGATTAAAAATGGCTCTGTGGCTTTAAATAATGACCAAGACATCAGACTGTAAAACTGAACTCTCTTCTGCCTGTCCACTTCACTGAAACTGCAAAGCAAAGCAATATGACCTCCGAGTAGTTTTAGGCTGATGCCTCGAGTTAGTCTTTAAATGATATTACATATGTTGTGCCAAGCAGGCAAGTGATAGGCTATGAGTCTTCTGAGGTCCATTTTGTTCATTATAGAGAAGGTGGCTATCTTTACACCAGTTAGAATAAATTCCCTTCCTATCCAGATCCAATAACTTATTTTTTTCCCCCAAATTACAGCTCCATGGTCAACTCCCTAATATCCATCTGTGATAATCACAGCATCTTCCATTAACTGGGAGCCAGAGACTATGCTGGGCACTTTTATATGCTTCTCATTTGATCTACACATCAATCCTCAGCAAAGTCTCATTACATAGGCACGTTCTGCAGCTGAGGAGACAGGAGCTCAGAGACATTATGTGGTAGTACTGGAGTTTGAACCCCGGTCTGTGCTCTTTCCACTATACCTTGAGGCCCCACTCTGACCTTGCTTTAGCACATAATTTGGCACTTGATTAGAGGTGTCTTTATGTCCCTTTCAGGTTATTTCATGTCTCCTTCAGCAAATTAAAAATGTTTACTTTATCCTCTCCTTTTACTCTTGGACTCATGCACCCGGAAGATTCATAGGTAAGTAAATGCCCATGAGTACAGGCACCCATGGATATTTCAGTAGAAGAGCTAGAAACAAAGAACTCTTTAAGGTTGACACAGCATTCAAGGTGGAGGATAAAACATGTTAGCAATATAGCATCCACCCTAGCAGCCTCATTAGAAATAAATTTAAAAGCCATTTGAACAAAACCTAAATGGGAGAAGGGATGAATAGGGTAGGTCAGGCAAGCCATTATCTGTATAAATTTAGTACCATATTACTGTTTCAGAATCTCACTAATGGGGGAAAGAGATTAATCTCTGGTCTTCCTTGCAATCCCATTTTTGTTTGTTTCCAGCCAGCTGTCTCGATAAAGAATGACTCTTCTTATTCAAAGGCTAAATAAAAGGTCATTGACTCTTGAAGATATTTTCAGATCCTTTGGGGAAAACTTGGCTTTTGCTCTTGTCTCTATATGTAATACCACTTCATTCATATTATTCTGATTTCAGCATTATTTAATAAATTGCCTTTTTGAATGCAACAGAATTTTATTTTAGGTCAGACACATGCTTCATACTAAACCAAGAGCAAACAGATCAGTGAAGGTGACATGCATAGTGTTGCTTTTTTTTTCAAGTTTATGTTTCTGTTGCTCTATGAATTCTTTGGAAGAGGTAAGGGCTTCTCAAAGCTTTAGGTAAATGCATTTCAGTTTTATTCTCTTTACTTACTACTTTTAATGAAATACAGAAGATGGGTGTGTTTTAAAATGAGTTTGTTCACAAGTTTGTTTGTGTTTAACTCTGCCTTGATTTGTGGTTCACTAAGAAAATTAAAAATTGGGTCTGAATTAGATTTCTGTGAAGTTCATACCAATAGGAGGTCTACAGCTGAGGTCAAGTGCCTCTATGATTTCTGGAAAATTTATAAATCCTGCACTCAAGGTACCAAAAAATGCTTAATTAGTATGAGCCACAATCATTTAAAAATTTCTCTGGGCATCTACCATGTTCAAAACTGTCTGCTAGACATTAAGGACACCAAGTTAGTACAGTTTTTGCCCTCAAGGAAAAAAGGAATTCCAATTCCCAGACACTGTAGTATTTAGGTGAATAATTTTGTTCAGTGGGGTTAAATCAAGGAGCATTTTTTTTATTGAAGTATAACTGACATACAACATCCTGTTAGTTTCAGGTGTACATCATAGTGATTCAATATTTTTAAGCATTACAAAATGATCCCCACAATACTAGTTACCATACAAAGTTATATTATTGACTATATTATCTACGGTGTACATCACATCCCCATATGTATATTATTTATAACTGGAAGTTTGTACCTCTTAATCCTGTTTACTTATTTCATCCCCACCCCCAACTTCTCCCTCTTTTGGTTGCTTACTAGAGTCTGTTTTTCTGAGTTGGTTGAGTATGTTTCTGTTTTGATTTTTTTGTTCATTTGTTTTCCTTTTTAGATTCCACATATAAGTGAAGTCATATGATATTTGTCTTTCTGTGTCTGACTGGTTGCATTTAACATAATATTCTCTAGGTCCATCCATGTTGTTGCAAATGGCAAGATTTCATTTTTATGGCTGAATAATATTCCATTATATATATATATACACCACATCTTTTTATCTACTGATGGATACTTAAGTTGCTTCCATATCTTGACTACTGTAACTAATGTTGTAGTGCTGTAGTGAACATATGGGTACATATATCTCTGAATTGGTCTTTTCATTTTCTTCAGATAACTACCCAGAAGTGGAAATATTGGGTCATATAGTATTTGTATTTTTACTTTTTTGACTATTTTACTATTTTTTACTCCATACTGTTTTCCATAATGGCTGCACCAATTTATATTCCCACCAACTGTGTAGAAGGGTTCCCTTTTCTGTACATCCTCACCAACACATTATTTTTTGTCTTTTTGATAATAGCCAAATCTGACTGGTGTGAGGTAATATCTTGTTGCTGTTTTGATTTGCATTTCCATGATGATTCGTGATATTGAGCATCTTTTCCTGTACCTGTTGGCCATCTGTATGTCTTCTTTGAAAAAATGTCTATTCAAGCCCTCTGTCCATTTTTTCATCAGGTTGTCTTTTTTTTATATTAAATTGTGTAAGTTCTTTATATATTTTGGATATTAACCTCTTATCAGATGTATGATTTTCAAGTATTTTCTCTCATTCATTAGGTTGCCTTTCGTTTTGTTGATGGTTTCCTCCACTGTGCAGAAGCTTTTAGTTTGATGTAATCCCATTTGCTTATTTTAGCTTTTGTTGCCCTTGCAACAATTTTGATTTATATTTTCATCATGGTACCAACACATGGCTTTGTTATCATTATTCATAACTATATTAAAGTCTAGATTCTTCCTGCAGCCTTAGGACCTGATTGAAGGAAGAATATGGGTACTGGGTGACTGAAAAATCTGTGGAAATATTGAGTCCTGTATTATAAAGTTGAGAGTACTCTAAATATAGTGCCCTGATTTTCCCTAAAACTGTAGGATCCTAAAAATAATCTAAAACAATGAAGACTTGTTAGGTATGTATGACTGTATGACTGCTACTTGTAGCAATTACCATAGCGACAAAAACATGGATTCAAGGGGAAGAGAGCAATGACATTCTGTATGGCTGCACTGATTAATCTAAATACTGGAAGGACTTAAAGATCCTACACAGACAATAGCCATCCAATACCCTACAACCCATCCAATTTCCACTTGTTCTCAGTTCTCAAATTGTGGCTTGAAGATTGGTAGTAGACTACAAGAGTTCTCCCTAAACAATCCATGATGGCCTCTAATTTTAATTTTTATAAGAGGGCCACATAGTACTGGTTTACAGAAAGAAAAGGTGGGAGCAATATTTAATAAAGAAACACATCGCACTTTAGTGGAACGTCATAAACGTGGTTCTAGTCTTTCCATTAATTCTGGGGTAGAAATTTTCTTTGTGGAGGGCCAGATTTGGGATAATGAGTATACTATGGGAGATGATTTGTTGCAGCTGTATGCTGAAAAATGTTTGAGAATTACTAACCTGCTTTGATCTGGTACATTTTAAAAATGTTTTACCTTCCAGTCCTTGGAGCATCAAGAAAGGACAAAGAAATTTACACAGAGAAATGATAATGTCATTTCTGAACACCTTGCCACCTGCAGGTCTAAAATCTTAAGTCCTAAACCTAGATGCCCCAATCTGTCTGACTTTCTATTATAGTAGGAAAACCCATGACCTTTTCAACCACTCTGTAAAGAACTGACTTGTCAAGTACTTAGGGGTTCATATAGAAGTTCTAAAAAGTAATATTGTATTACGGGAATTTTCTCAGCATCTCTTGTAAACAGTACACGACAGCCAACTTCACTCATAGAGAAAGCAAAATTTGAGGGAAAACTGACAGAACTGTTTTCAAACCAGTGAAATAGTTAAAAGCAGATTTATACTGAAATCTTACTTTCTGATTAGAAGAAATTAAACCACAGATTACATGTCTTTATATAGTTTTGCAGAAACCATTTCTTCTATAAATTTTATCTACCTGTGAATCAAAGCTATTACAATCTTTTATTATTGATAAAATACAAAATGCATATATTAACTTAGCTTTTGAAGGTAAGTTTTACAAAGGCCAAAAGAAACTACCAATTTCTATGTACTGAATCAATCCGTGTATAAGAGCCCACTACCATTGTGTCTAAGATACTGGTGCTAAGCTTTGCAGGAGTGGAGGTAAAGAAGTAAAAGAAATTATTCCAAAATAAAATGTGCATACTATCTAAACAAGCATGAATTCACAACAACTAATGTGAAGTTTTACAAGGATTTTAATCATTCATGACCTTTCAAGGTCATGTGGAAAATAATTCCTCATCAAGCCATTCCCTTTTCGTTAGAGACTAATTTCTGTCATCCATTTTTCATGTGAGCTTCTGCAGGGTTTATCCTGATTTCTTTCCCTGTTGTGAATGTGAACGTTGTCTTGTTGACATATCCAATAGACAGCTGAGTTTCAGCACTTAGAAGGCTCTGGGCTTTGAGAGAATAAATATTTGAATAGCCAGTAAGTGAAATATTCTCTTTCTCAAATATTTTATGATCTTTAGCCTAGAGAACATTCCCACAAGAAAAAAAAAGACATCCCAAATCATTTGGTTTAATCTTCTTGGAATACCCCATACTGCTGCTGTTTTCCTGCTCCAGATTGTGGCAATGACCCTGTGGTGGTGAAAGGGAAGCAGCAGCAATGATAAGAGTAATTCCAGCTACTTTATATGGAGTGTTCACTATATGCCAGTCACTGGGTCAGGTATTTAACAAATGCTGTCCCATTTAAGAGTAATTCCAGCTACTTTATATGGAGTGTTCACTATATGCCAGTCACTGGGTCAGGTATTTAACAAATGCTGTCCCATTTAACTCACACCACAAATCTATGTGGTAAAACACTACAGCTATCTTTATTTTCAACAACCAAGATTTAGCAGTTTAGAAATGTACTCAGGGTCCTGCAGCTGGTAGTTGGCAGAGCTGAGAACTGTACTCAAGCTATCTGACTCTGAAGTCTGTGCTGTTAACCATGTGCTCAAGGACACAGGCTCTTTAAATCTGCAAGATACCCTGCTAGAGAAATCTGGGCTCTTGCCCCTTGCTTTGGCTTAACCTCTGCTATACTGACCTTTTAGCTTTCCCCATTTTGAATCACAATTTCCTCTCCATGTATCAGCTTTGGTTTCTAGCCCACTCTGGTCCAGGCTGCCATTCCTTTACGCCACTCCTTCCCTTTGGATTGTATATTCTTGCTTCCTAATCCATTTGCATAAGCAGTTACCAACTCCAGCTAAGGCCAGTCTGTCTCTGCAGCCCCAAGCTCTGCCACCCAATCCATTACCCTGGAATCACAGCTCCTGTCTTGTTTTCTGGACCCACGTCTGGAACTCAGTCTAAGAACCTCCATAAGTGAGTTAAGATGGAGATTTGCATACAGTCCAGGGCAGACATCAATCCCTTAGTTAGCCCAGAGTGAATAGACAGGCTGGCATGAGGAACAGAGGCTCATTTTGTGATTCTAGATTCATTTATAAAAGGCTCCCGTATAACACACCTCATTCACAAAAAATGTTGGCCCTTTTAGAAAGACATGATTTACCATTGAGGAACCACATTAATTGAATAGTATTTTCAAATTGATGATATATTCTTCTGGAACTGAAAGTTCTGGCTAGGAAGGAAAACAGTGCTCCATTCTGTTGTCAACTCACACGGATGTGAGGAAAAAAATGGCCCCGGTCAGAAAATTATAGTCCTGGGGACTCCCTCAAGCCTCAACCCTGTTTTGTGCCTTTTAGCTCTTTGGCATTGGCTCTTGCTTTATATCTTATATATCCTCTTTTAGATATTGCTTTACAAACATTCTCATACATTTTTCAAACATTCTATTGCCTGCTTTACTCCACAGCATCCCCAAAGGCAAAAACATATTCTTTTGGTTGTAACCAGCCCCCACTCGGTTTTTCTGCATATAGTGGGTGCTCAACACATGCTGTTTACTGAATGCACTCCTACTAGACAGTGTCCTTGGGCTGTTAGGATTCCATATTTATACACAGGAAGTCAACAGAAAAAGGGAGACAATTTCTCTGAGTGCTTTTCCAAATAGCCTATGTGGAGTTATGTTGTGCTTTTTCTTTTTTTTTTATGCATGTGTGGGTAAAACCTAGATGGTGACTCATGAAACAATGTCACATTTCGCACTTAGGAGTGATGATGAGTAATTATTCCTGTGTTTTGTTTTGAAAGGCAAAATGAAAGTTTTGAATGAGTCTTTTCTTTCTCATCACTTTATGACACCTTTGGAAGGGAAATCAGGGCTGCCCAATGACCTACACAGCTGTTTCTGAAAACCTGAATGTAATTGAGTGGAAGCTCTGAGTTAGGTAACTGCATTGCAAATACAAGTCACTAACATAAAAGATTTAAACAAATTAGTTTCTGACATATCAAACTCTATGTATCCATTTAAAAAACTGTGCATAGCTTAAAGACATCTCCAATATCTTCATGTTGCCCAGATGACCCTTCCTAAAACCATTAAATTAGATCATTCTCATGCTCAAGGACTTTCAGTAGCTCACCGTTGCCTAAGAAATTAATTCAGATTCCTCTTACTGGTTCTTTATTCCTTTCACCATCCCATGCCACCTATCTTGCTGTGTTCTTTCCATTACATTGCAACACGAATCCTCTGGTCATGCTAAGCTGTGCTCTTCAATGCTCCCTCTCAACGCACACAGTGTACAATGCCCCATAGAGTTTACTCAGGTTTCTTCACCCTGCAAAACCCTCCTTTACTGTATAACCACCTGTCTTGCCAATGGGTTTCAGCCTCAGACAAGTTCACTATAATCCGACAAGTTTGGACTCAATGAGACTGAACAAATGACAATGGAAAGTTCTTGATCTGAAAGGGTTATACCCAACTTTATTTCCATGGTGGCAAGTCAATCGCTAGAATCCTGTCCACTCAGAGCAAGTCTGCATGCAGCAAGCTGGTCTCTACCGGTGGGCCTCTCCTCCCCTGCAACCATCTCAGTCTCTGTCCTTGGCACTGCCACCACTCCAATCTCGTCTCTTCTCTACTGCAGCCATGAAGCCGTGCCACCATGTCATGCAGAGCACTGGGTGAAGCTCTTTATATAGAGTCAATAACAACATATTGCCCACATGTGTGCAGTGAGCTAGCTGACCAGGGCCAGGTGAGAATCCTGGCCATAGGAACCTTCACTTTCTCCACACCACTATATTCTTTTTCACCAGTGCTTGTGGGCTCAGCTCAAGTCTTACTTTTTTCCATGATGCTTTTCTCACCTGCCCACTCTAATGACCCATTGTCCCTACTAATACTAAGGGGTGCCCCAGCAGGACGAATCTTTACTCAAAGTCACTCTACTCTGATCATGCAAAGATGCTGCCTCTGATACCAGTTGGTACTATTCATGATATATGAGCATAACCTTACTTTTGATATTTTACATTATTATGTACATAGTATTCACACCAACAAAACTGTTTCAAGAGCAAGAATAATAACCAGTTCTTCTTAATATTCTCCCCATTACCTTGCATTGTGCAGCTAGACTGATCAGAGGCACTCAATAAACACCTGAGGTGAACTGAACAACTGCCTTTTCTTTGGAATGTGTCTGTGAATTGCCTGCATGTGGATGTGAAAACAAAGGGATTTTTAATAACTCACAAGTTGTAGCAGATGCTGTTGGTGCCCTGAGCAAACGCCCTTGACTGGGCTGGTGGACCCAGCACCCAGCTTCTGTAAGGGTTGGATGCTACTGGCTTAGAGCTGCACCCTTCACAAGAGCAGATAGAAGCCGCCCCACCTGAATATGCCAAAGAGGTTATGCCCCTCATCCCAGAGGCAACCCACAGCCAATGAGTGACAGAGGCAGGGTACAAAAGTCCATTCTCCTCACCCCTGAGCATGACAAACTCTGTGATGTAATTCATATTCCAAAGGCCCCAGGGAAATAAGGCTCAGCTTCTCCTGAAGCCACACCCTTACTTAGCTTGGCCTGAAGTATACCACTTCCTTTATACTCCCTTTCAGGTTTTTCTTAAACTCACTTCCTCAAACCACTTGCATGAGAATCCTAACCTCAGTGCTTCTAGGAAACACTAGCTAAGACACAAGTATTTCTAAAATAGATGATAAATTGTGGACATTTACAACTGTTTCTAAATAGCAGAAAATCTTTGACAAACTGTTATCAGGGAATATAACATCAACTAAAAAACATCATCCTTTCAGATAGCCATACAAAAATTTAGGGTGACTGGCTGTCAGTAATAGACACGGTATGTGTGAGACAGAAGTGAGCTCACATAGGATCTAGTCCTATGGTTCTCAACCTCTGCTCTGAATCTCAACACAGATAAGGAAAACTTTATGCTTCCAAGAGGTCAGAGGAGCATGTTAAATCTTGCATAGTAGGTTGCGAAAGCCTTCGAGTTGATTCAGGAAAATGATCCCCACCCGACTCTGATCTAGTTCAAATTCATGATTTTTTACACATCAGGAAATGCAAGACACATAAAGGCAACTTTCTCTAAGGTCACAGAACTACTCTGTGGCACAGGAGGAACCAGCACTCCTATTTCCACATACCTAGTACAGGTTTGATCTACTGAAGCATTTTCCAAAACGTGCTTAGTGGAACACTAGTCACTAGTTCCATGAGATGTTCCATATGAAAAAAGTTCCACCTAACATATCCCTTTCCTAGAAATTCACAAAGACTGTTAGCATATTAAAGACACTGGAAAAACATACACTAAAATATGTTTTCCCCAAACTTACTTAATCAGAGATACTTCCTCTTTTTTCATATAGTAACTATTAACCAACATCCCTGAGAACTAGTGATCCATGGTACTCACTTTGGAAAAAGCTGACCTAATTGGTTATCCTTGGGAGTTTCTAGGTACTATGAACATTTATCTAGGCCACTTGGCAAAAACTATTCTATTCTTACTGTTTAAAGGAGGACAGAAATTGTTAGCACTTTGGTTTTATTTCCCAGAAAAGAAAGGTAGAAGGAATCAGAAGGCTCATGTAAGGTTACCAATCATTTGATGTTATCATGAAAAAACACACCAATACTTGGACACCTATTGAAATCTCTTAAATACTAGATCATCACAAGTTAAAAGCTGGAAGAACACTTACAGAAGGAATAAAAGGTATATAGAAATCTTATTAGAGCCTACACAGTCAAGGCCAGATTATACCTCAAACAAACTAAGCAGAGAAAATGCCCATGCCAAGTTTTATATGGAGTTATTACATCCCACACATTCCTCAGAAAGACTAAAATCAGAAATAGCTATGACTCATGTTCTTTTCTTTCACCTGTGTATGAATAATAATAATAATAATAATAATAATAATAATAATAATGTTACTAACAAGTGTTTATGTAAGATGCATTATTCAAGTTTAAACATAGGCCACAGGTTACTGTGGTTGTTTCTTGATGTGTATAATAAGCACCATGAAACGGGATGGATCACCCCATTAGCCTTTCCGCTGACCCCTTAATGTCAACGCTGGAAAAACAGGAACAAACGTTTGATTTAATCACTACCTCAAGGAGGCTGAGCACGACCGCTACGACAGCATTCTGCCGGGCCGTGGGAAACGAGACGGATGTCAGTTGAACTTAAGGCAAGTTCTTTTGCTTTGAAACTGTGGCTAAGGGTTTCACCCACAAGAAAAGGCCTTGTTCTAATGCCCTGTTAGCATATCAGGTAAGGCTTCAACTGGTACAGATGAGGGAGAAGAAGAGCAGCAGTTTTCATAATGTTTTTCTGTCAGTGGTGCATTAGTAGCATCAATTTCTACCACACACAAGTGGGAGATATTGGATTTTTTTCATGTAGTGTCTTGAGTATATAGTATGCCTAGCCCTGTATAAAGTGCTGAGGAACTGGGGGTATTAAAAAAAGGTAGAAGACATAGTCAAAAACTTCAAATCTAAGTGAAATGACATTTCAAAAACACATCAGGCAACTAGAAAGTAACAAATATGACTTACATGGGGCAATACTATGAGGAGATAAACAGCCATATAGGGTGGAGCCAAGTTGTAGAGACTTAAATGCCATAGTTAAACTTCCTTTTTTGCCTGTAAGAGCAATTTAGAGAATCTGTTTGTTGAACCTGGAAATATTTTTTTGCAAGGAGAATCATAATCCTCAAACATACTTGTTTCTTTCATGAAACACCTAAATAGCTTTAAGAAAATCACTTAAACTACTCTGTCTCAGATTTAGTAGTTATTACACAGGTTTTTGAGTCAGTATTCAATCAAGACCCAAAGTCATACTATAACTCAATGCCTCAATATTGAAACAACAGATTTATTAGAAGGTGATTTTTAGTCTCTTAGAAAAGTGCATTTATAGAGTGAGGCAGTTAGATTTGGCTAATGTGGTCTGATCAATGTAACAAAATGCTTTTTTTAATTTTTAAAGAACACAAACATTGACAGGGATTGATTTTCTATCTAATTCCCCATTTCCAGAAGCAAACAGTCTGGAGACAGAAGACAGTCTCATCGTTTATGTTATAAAATGATAAGAAAAGAACCAGAAGGTACACGCTTCAAAAGGAGGGAAGGGAAACACCAAAAGAAGAGTCTTACTTGGGAGGTGGGGGTGGTAGCAAAACTACCTTTAACCACTTCTGGCTTGATTTTAAGCTTTTAAGCTTGGCTAAGCCCACGAATATAGTCATGGTGAGCAAGAAGAGTCCAGGATGCATTACCCTATATTTGTAGATCCAAGAGGAAAATTCTTACTATCCACCATGAAATTCTGCAAAATCTTTGTGTTCTTTGTATTTTTATTCATCAACAAGTCTCTGTTAAGTGTGCATTTATATCAGAGCTATGAAAGAGAAAAATAACTCTTGGGAACTACAAGTGAGTCATTTGTTGTGCATAAAATATTTATAACTGATTTCCTCTTATCTCCTCTATACAGCTTTGGGGACATCTTTCTCTGATGTTCAGTGGTAGGTGTTCAGGGAATAGAAATTGAGTTTAATATTGTTATGTATTATAATACACCCTCTAAAAACTAACAAAGGCTATTTTCAATTATGCATTATAGATGATTCATCAATATGAATAGTTAAGAGATAAACAAACAAAACCACAGGCCCTACTAACATCTAAAAACTTCAGAAAGCCAATAACAATGCAGACAAAGGGCTAAAGGACAAACTAGATAATAGAATATTAAAACCATCCCAGAGATAAATGACCAGTGGAGGCAAGGATTCTGATTAGAATAGGGAGGGACTGAGTAACCATGGGAGTTGCACTGTCTTATTTGATCTAATCAGGATGATTTTATAGAAGTTTTCAGCAATATACTGAATGACAAGGTGGGTGGCATGACAAATAAGCAGAAGAAAACAGATGGAAGTTTTTTGCAAAAGGATAGGATCAGACCACTTCTAAGTGAACATATCTGTAAGTTCTTATGAGCTGGGCCTGGCATTAGGGAGCAGTTGGGATGCATCCTAAATGAGCTGTTCAGTTCCAGAGATAGCACCTTTACTTTTGTTGCTGTCCCCAAAAGATTTGTGGTTCTTATGTTTGGGGCAGCAAAGCAGACTCAGAAATTCAAATAAAAAGGTTTGCAGATCATGAATGAAGAAAACCAAATAGATCACCCAAGTCAACCAACCAACCAACAAAATATTAATATGTTTGTGTAATATTAAAGAGAGCAAAGAACAAGGAGGAAAAAAACATTTTCAAGGACAGCAGGCAGTGTTGCTTGTTAACTTCATAGATTTCTTCTCACTTTTACATTGATTTAGCTCTTGCAATATTAGCTTGTCCTCATTAGCTAAGCCAAGCCCCAGTGTTTAAAACCTTAACTGACAATCATTTTTACCAATAGAAATCTCTATGCTCCAACTAACTTTCCTGAATTATCCTCAGCTAATTCTTGATATACTCTTGGCACAACTAGCTTCTGCTCAAGTCTCTCCTAGGGCAAACCTCCCCTATGGACCCCTTTCTCCTATAATAGAAGCTTCTGGTGGCACCACAGCTGTTTCAAATTAACCCTGCCAGTCTGGCTCTGAGAGGATGACTCAAAGGCTGACTGTTTTTTAAAGAATCTGGTGATTTTACACCAGACAAATTCAGATTTCATAAACTTAAACCATTTCATAAAATGAATGTAATTTAAACATGAAAAGATTTCTCATGGTCCCCCTGAAAATTACATTTGCCATTCAAAAATGAACAGCACTTAACATTGTATAGTAAAATGCACGTGAGTGGAAGCCAGATGACAATGAACAATGGACTGAAATGATAGAAAAAAATGTTCAGGAGTAATCTTGAACTCATAAAGAATATATGTTTTCCATACAAATTACCAGTGCCATGATTCTCATTTCTATGAGATTCAGAAGAATCCAGATGAAGCAAGATGAAATTGTCCAGGGAGACAAAATCAACTTTTTCAAGATGTTGAACCCATGTATATGAAGAGATTTACCCTATAAAGAGCCAAATTAGCAAAACAGGTATCAGACTGGGATGAAAATGAATTGTTTCTATGTGTTTAAAGGGGAAAATAGTACTTTATTTAAAGTGAACCACATGAAGAATTCTTCCATAAGAATTCATTTCAAACTTAAATGTTCCAATCTGAAGTTGCACTGTAGTAAGAACACCTAAGGGACAGGAGCACTAACCTACTCCAAGAAAGCAATGTGATTCATGAAAATCTCCATAAAGCAGGGGAAAGAAAGCTGTCCACCCTACACATCAAATTCTTAAAAGAGACTGTTAGCACCTCAGAAAATGCTTCCGTATTTTTTTCAATTTTCCTGTTCAGAAAGATATACCAAGAAGAAGAGAAAATCAAGTTTAAGAGAAAAGACAGTGTGAAAGTAGACAAAAGGAAACATCCCAGAATGAACAACTGGGGTTTGAAATATCAGATATCAGCTACGTTTCAATAATATTTTTGAAAACATCACAATGATTAATACAAGGCAAATGGAGTCGCATAGATATGTTTAATGTTTTAGTTTCTAGAAACCAAGGGAATCATTCAAATGCCATGGGAAAAACACATTTATCCTCAAAACCCCTTTTGTCCAGAAAGAATACATATCTGTTGGTTTATAAATTAGTACGATAAGTGCATTTCTAAAGCAGCATGTAGCCAAGGCTATAAAAGATGAAGTTTACTTGTTAATGAATTACATAGAAATTGCAAATCACACTGAACATAGCATATAGACTCCTATACAGGCAGACTCTTGAAGAAAAAATGAAAAATTTCTCTTTTGACTACATATCTAATTGCATGCCAACATCATGTTTACATGAGACTAATAGACTTGTGTGGGCTTCAGTTACATAACCAAAATCTTAGGAAAAGATCAGAAAATGTGGATACAGTAAAGCCTTTTTTAAAAAATATAGAAAAAGTCAGAGAGGGATATTTAATTAGGTAGCCCATGAAGTAAAGTACTTGCAATGGATTTTGATGCAAAGGTGGTTATATATTTTGATTCCTAGCTAAGAGACATATAATGAATTACAAAAGAAAAATCCTGTTCAAGGACTGTGAATTAAATCAAGGACCAGGATAAATGCATATTTGACAATCAGTATAAGGATAGCTAGGTTCATTTCATTTAAAAATCCTAGCACCTAGATGTAGTAAGAGTCAGTATAATTTAAAAACTAAGAGCATATTATGTAGTTAGGTTACCTAGGTGTGAATCCTTGCCTCACAAGGTAGTTGTATGACCTTGGGCAAGTTACTTAACCTCTCTGTCCTTGGTTTCTCTATCTGTATCATGGGGTTCATAATGGTGTTCTACCCCAGAGTTATTGTGTGGATTAAATAAATGAATATGCACAAAGGACTAAGAGTAGGACACATAATTAGCATTCAGTGATTGTTACACTATCTCATTTTAAAATATTGTGTTTATTAAGAACCTTTAAACTTAACTATTTAAATAGGAATTTCTTGAAAAAATCTCCAATAAACTACTCTTGCAGAGAAAGGCTATTAGTCAACCACAGCATACACTCCCACCTACAGCTTTCATAATTACAGACAGAATATCTAAAAAAACACAGCTTAAAATTTTTTATAATTATCTTCAAAATCAGTTCAAAGTGGTATATGACTTTCCTAGGATAGTCATTACAAGTAATTATGTAAATAAATAAATGAGAAGGCCAAAAGAAGTTGAAGTACTCCTCCATCATGGCATCAGCTGTGGTAGCGTATGGAATGGAATGTGGGACAGAGTCAAGGTGATCTGAATATTGTTGTCACAGGCAAACACTCTGTAATTCTCATGAGAAACCAACATATACCAAACACCCATGAGAGGCCCTAGAGATATAAAACTTATTAGATGCTCTCCATGTATCAAGAGAAAAGCAGTGTAGGTATGGAGACAAAACACATACATACACACATAATAATAGCTGCCATGAGTGGTGCAGACAAAACGCAACTTGCTACTACAAGGGTGTTATCATTACCAGCAATGGAACTTGCTTCCATTCATTGCCATATGACATTTTAACAGGATATAAAAGAACATGTGCATATATTTTTCCTCATTTCCTCTTTATTCCACACCTATAAGGTAGTCTTGGACCTATTTGCTAGAAAGGATTGGGATTCAGAGAGATTAAGTAAATTGATCATGGGCACCTAAATAATAAATGGAAGAGCTGAAGTATGAACTCTATCTGACTCTACCTGATAGGATTATGGATATTGTGTATATTAAGAACAAGAATGAAACTGATGGCTACACCTCCCTGGGGAAAGTTATCTGTGTGATGCATGATAAATGCATTAAAAACCTATACAACTCTCTTAGGAGCATAAGACTATAGCATCACCGATTTATTTCCCAGTAAAAACAATAGCACACTCATACACCTTGGGTAAAAACACTTCTGCCGTTCCCTAGTAAGAGAGTGACAGGGATGACATGATACTAAAATGATTAACAGCTACCATTCTATATACAATAGTAATATATTTCCTAAAAACTCACCTTCCCATTTTCTCTTTTCCTCTTTTTTAAGAATGGCAGGTGGTAACAGTTGAGTTCTACCTACTGGCAGGTCTAATGTACAGTGTTCATGAATTAGCTAAACACAACATACTGCTGAATAGGACCTACTCCTTTGCTCATCCTGTGACCCCTCTTATCCTGTCCTTTCACACTTAGTCATATCAATCCAGGAGTTGGATTAACTGTTTAAGCCTCTAAGTAGAGAGGGTCTCCTGTATTACTCTGGTACCAGGAAGCAGGACTGGTTTACCTCAGGTAGTGAAAAGAGCACAGTCAACTGGAGTAAGGAACACCACACCAGCTTCACTCTAAACTAGATGCATGACCATAGATAGGTTATGTAACATCTCTGAGCTTCAGTTTTCACATCTATAAATCAGAAATAATGATATTTGTCTCACAGAGTTATCCCGAGCATTGCACATAATGCTGTATGTAAAATATCTGTCCATGTACAAAGTACTCTAAAAGAGCTGATTCACTTTCCTATTTTATCTATGGTTAGACTGTGCAACAGCAAGTCATTTTAATAATCATACGGGGTTGTATTGCAAGACTGTGACTTCACCCACATCTAATTAAAAAATCTATACATTAGATAATAGATTCAAAATGGCAGCAAGAAAGGTGAGGCAGAGAACTCCTCCCAAAACCACAGATAGTGTGAAAATAATAGTTAATAAAATCAACCCTAAAACGGCAACAGGAAAGAAGGCTGCACCAGACTGCATACAGACCTCATGAACAGAGCAGACCTCATGAAACAGGGTAACATACCAAACCCTTGATCCTGCAGGACCCAGGCCCTTCCCCCACCCCAGCTCACAATGGGAGGAAGAGAAACGGAGTAGGGAGGGGGGGAAAGCCTGGGACTGCTGAATACCTAGCCCTGGAGATCTGCTTTGTGAGCAGAAACCTGTATTGTGTGGTGCTCTGGAGGATGGGGAGCTGGGACACGGGGAGTGCTTGAGAGACAGATTCCAGCCTTTTGTGAAGGACAGAATCCACACCCGGCTGCTCTGTGACAGGGGAAAGGCAGGGAGTCTGAGAGGCTTCCTAGAAGCAAGAGGGCTGCTGAAGGGGCGGGGTTTGCACAGAGCTTGCTGTGTGGGAGAAGGGAGAGGTGGACAAGGTTGTCTGGGCGCACTCCACCCAGCAGGTTGGGAACTTTGAGGAGGTTCAGGCGCTCCATCACCCTGGCTGGCTACTCAGCTCTGACACCCCCCATGTGATACACAGCCTACCGAGCCTTCCTACTGGCCTGATGCACCAGCTCACAAACTGGCAGTCACTGTGCTGGCATCAGGCCACTCAGAGGGAGACCCCATCTACAACGGCTAGAGACGCCAAGAACAGAGGCTTACACCTGTGTGCTCGGCCCACTAGCTCTGATACGGGAGAGAGGCAGGGCATATGGGAATCAGAAAACAGATCTTTCCTCCCCACAGGTACCAGCTCCACTCCCCTACGATGCCCAACCTCACTCTAGGGGCTGAGTAGCTCCAGAGGCTGGAGCTTCTGGGCACTAGAGGGAACCACACAGAAATATGAAAGGTCAAAAGAACATGATGCAGAAAAAAATCTGACAAACCCCAGAAAAAGGGGCAAATGAAACTGAACTCACCAATCTTCCTGAAAGAGAGTTGAAAATAAAAAATCATAAACATGGTTATGGATGTACAAAAAATATTCAAGAACTCAGGAACGAATTTAAGACAGAGATTCAATCATAAGGAAATCCCATATCTGAAATGAAATACACAATGGAGGGATTTAAAAGCAGACAAAATGTAGTAGAAGAGACAGTAAATGGAATAGAAATTAGAGAAGAGGAATACAAAGAAGCTGAGGCACAGAGAGAAAAAAGAATCTCTAAGAATGAAAGAATATTGAGAGAACTGTGTGACCAATCTAAACGGAAGAATTTTTACATAATAGGGGTATCAGAAGAAGAAGAAAGAGAAAAAGGGATAGAAAGCGTCATTGAGGAGATAATTGCCAAAAACTTCCCCAATCTGGGGAACAAGATAGTCTCTCAAGCCATGGAGATGCACAGATCTCCCAACACAAGGGACCCAAGGAAGACAACATCAAGACATATACTAATTAAAATGGCAAAGATCAAGGATAAAGACAGACCTTTAAAAGCAACTAGAGAGATAAAAAGATCACATACAAAGGAAAACCCATCAGGCTGTCATCAGATTTCTCAATCAAAAGCTCACAGGCCAGAAAGGAGTGGCATGATATATTTAATGCAATGAAGCAAAAGGGCCTTGAACCAAGAATACTCTACCCGGCAAGGTTATCATTTAAATTTAAAGGATGATTAAACAATTTTCAGATAAGCAAAAGGTAAGAGAATTTACCTCCTACAAACCACCTCTACAGTGCATTTTGGAGGGACTCCTATAGATGGAAGTATTCCTAAGGCTAAACAGATGTCACGCAAGGGAAGGACAAAGAGTACAGAATATGATTCATAACATACAAAGAATGGAGGAGGAAGAAAAAGGAAGGAAAAAAAACTCTTTAGCTTGTGTTTGTAATAACATATGAAGTGAGTTAAAATAGACTGTTAGTGGAATAGAATTGAAAATCCAAACATCAACGCAAACATATACAGTCAATTAATATTTGATAAGGGAGCCTTGGATATACATTGGGGAGATGACAGCCTGTTCAGCAGCTGGTGTTGGCAAAACTGGACAGCTACATGTAAGAGAATGAAACTGGACTACAGTCTAACCCCATACACAAAGGTAAACTCAAGGTGGATCAAAGACCTGAATGTAAGTCATGAAACCATAAAACTCTTAGAAAAAAATTTAGGCAAAAATCTCTTAGACATAAACATGAGTGACTTCATGAACATATCTCCCCGGGCAAGGGAAACAAAAGCAAAAATGAACAAGTGGGACTATATCAAGCTGAAAATCTTCTGTACAGCAAAGGACACCATCAGTAGAACAAAAAGACATCCTACAGTATGGGAGAATATATTCATAAATGACCTATCCAATAAGGGGTTGACATCCAAAATATATAAAGAACTCACACACCTCAACAAACAAAAGCAAATAATCCAATTAAGAAATGGGCAGAGGACATGAATAGACACTTCCCTAAAGAAGAAATTCAGATGGCCAACAGGCACATGAAAAGATGCTCCACATCGCTAATCATCAGAGAAATGCAGATTAAAACCACAATGAGATATCACCTCACACCAGTGAGGATGGCCAACATCCAAAACACAAACAACAACAAATGTTGGCGAGATGTGGAGAAAAGGGAACCCTCCTACACTGCTGGTGGGACTGCAAATTAGTTCAACCATTGTGGAAAGCAGTATGGAGGTTCCTCAAAAAACTCAAAATAGAATACCATTTGACCCAGGAATTCCACTCCTAGGAATTTACCCTAAGAATGCAGCAGCCCAATTTGAAAAGGACAGATGCACCCCTATGTTTATTGCAGCACTATTTACAATAGCCAAGAAATGGAAGCAACCTAAGTGTCCACCAGTAGATGAATGGATAAAGAAGATGTGGTACATATACACAATGGAATATTATGCAGCCATAAGAAGAAAACAAATCCTACCATTTGCAACAACATGGATGGAGCTAGAGGGTATTATGCTCAGTGAAATAAGCCAAGCCGAAAAAGACAAGTATCAAATGATTTCACTCATATGTGGAGTATAAGAACAAAGAAAAAAACTGAAGGAACAAAACAGCAGCCGACTCACAGAACCCAAGAACAGACTAATAGTTTCCAAAGGGAAAGGGACTGGGGAGGACGGGTGGGAAGGGAGGGAGGGTCAAAGGGGAAAAAGGGGCATTACGATTAGCAGATGTAATGTTAGGGGGGCACGGGGAGGGCTGTGCAGGGAAGAAGACAAGTAGTGACTCTAGCATCTCACTATGCTGATGGACAGTGACTGTAATGGGTTTGGTGGGGGTGGGGACCTGATGAAGGGAGTAGTGTAATCACCATAATACTGCCCATTTAATTGTAGATTAATGATATCAAAATAAACTTAAAAATATATATATATATATATATTAAAAGTAAAAAAAAAAGATTAATTGAGATGAGGTGTGTCAGATACTTACTATATTGCCAGGAAGATGATACTCCCTTATAGGCAGCTGACTGAGTTTGTGTTCTCCCTGAAGCAGACCCTGGGACAAGGATTTGAGTGCAAGTAGTTTATCTGGGAGACAATCCCAGGAAATACTGACAAAAGAGTATGCAAGTGAGACAGAGAAGGAGAGGCAGCCAATAAAGAGTGCAGAACCAAGTAAGTTATCTCTGTGGACAATTGTTACCCAGTCACACTGGGGACCTCGGGGAGACTGTCAAGCACACAGCTCAAAGTTATGCCCATATGCCCTGCCAAGGAAGTAGGGAGCTGAGCTTTTATAGGTGAATTCCTGAGAATTGTGCCAGGAGTGCTGCTTGGAATGAGGGAGACATTGGCTCTGCCTTTGTATACCTTGCATTTTTGTGTGACTAGAGTAGAGCATCTTGGAGTTCTTACTGTATGCATTTTACAAAATTGTCTGGGTTTCATGAGTGAGGCTGTGGTCATTCAAGACACAGCCACGCCAGTGAATACAGGATCAGGGTTGCAAGGCTAGACCCTGGCATAGAGATTCAAAGCCATTCAGAAGAGTCTAGTTTGTAACCAGGTTGTGAACAGTATATGTCAAATCTGTGGGTCAAGGTAAAGCCAGAGTGGAGAAAATGAGGAGGAGTGGGTGAGAGACAGTGGGCCAAGGCAGGTAGATTAGAGAAGGTCCTTGCACCAAGTGCTAGGTTGTCAGGGGCCAAGCTACTCGTGCTGCTTAACAAAGTCGAGGCTCGAGGATGCCTTCAGAAGATCTGGAAGCCTCCCAGCTGGCCCTTGTTATTTCCCGTTATTATTAACCTTCCCACACGCTTCATTACTTGGAGCTCTAACAATAAGTACACCATAATTCTCAGAAATATAACAAGAATTTACCCCCCTTTTATTTTCAGTTTTACTCCAAATACTTAAGGCAGGTAGCCAAAGCTCAAGGAAAGCTCACCCTACCTTTCCTGCTTACTCAGAAGAAACTCCCTCTTCGGAACCTATACAAGGTTGCCCCTTATTACAGCAGAGGAGTTTTATAAGAAATTACAGCATAAAGAGATATGGGAACCAGGACTGCAGGGAGGATCCCCTCCTGACTCACCAATTGCCCAGAAAAGAATTAGTAATAAGCTTCCTTTTCCCACTATAGAAGGATCCCCTAATGTAGCTGTAGAGAATTTGAGTAGAAAATGGTACTTTTCTAAAGGTAAACGTAGCATGGGAAAAATTAATTGATGGACTCTGTTTCCCAGTCTTATTTCATATACTAGGGTTCATGATCTATACATGAATAGGTAGTTTTTGTTTAATAAATCAATGGTTAGTGCAGTTCGAGCTTTTTTTTATATTCATAGAAAAGAATTAAAAGAAATAGGCCCAGCTGGTGTTTGTTAATTGAGAAACAAAGGGAAAGGTGTGTTAATCAGTAGAATGCTTACAGGAAAAGAAATGGTTAGGGGGAGTTGATAAGTAATCAAGGACAGAACAAACAAGACCAAGACAGCCTTTAGGACCTAATTGCCCTTGCTATTGTTTCAATACCATAAAAGACGCCGCACGCCAGGACACTGGACACCACCGGAAATTGAGTTTAGAATTAGTTAATGGTTGTCTGTTAAGTTCCCCACTCAGAATTCTATTGATTGTTAACTTGTATAAAATAAACGACTACTAGCCTTATGCTAGGAGATGCTTGCACCTTAAAAAATAATAAAATAAAATAGACTGTTAGACAGTAAGGAAATTACCCTTGAAACTTTGGTAACCACAAATCTAAATCCAGCAATGGCAATAAGTACATATCTATCGATAATCACCCTAAATGTAAATGGACTGAATGCACCAATCAAAAGACACAGAATAATAGAATGGATAAAAAAGCAAGACCCAT